>APFE030414678.1:81278-120989 GCA_000404065.3 Pinus taeda
GAAGAAAGGGAGCAAGAAAGGTCAAAAGAAGAGGATATACTCCAGGAACAAAGCCTAGATGAAGAACAAATAAATCCGACCATATCTTGTAATGCATTGGCGGGAATTACCACTCCTCAAACCATCAAGATAGAAGGACAAATCAAGAAGAAAAGGGTAATAGTTTTGATTGATTCAGGAAGCACCCACAATTTTATTCATTGTAAGGTAGCAAAGAATTGAATTGCTTCCTATATCCAGCACCAGAGTGTCAAGTGATGATTGCAAATGGAGGAACAATAAATTGCTTTGGAAAGTGCCATAATATCAAGATATCCATGGGAGAATATGTATTGACTAGCATGCTTTCCATTCCGATGGGAGTGTTGATGTTTGTATAGGTAGTCCAATGGCTACAAACTCCCTAAGTACAAAAGCTTTTTAATTTCAAGAACTTTCAGTCAAATTTTCTGCTGAGGAAATGGAAGTTGACATTAAGGTATTGCCAGGGAAACCAGGAAGATAATCAGCTCTAATGGTATGACAAAGCTTCTAAAAAAGGAAAAAAAGGTGTAATTGCACAATTATGTTCGCTAGATGTTTCCACATTGGAATCATCTATTTCTCCAGATCTCCAAAAAAGTCTTGGACAATCATTCCAAGGTATTTGAGACTCCCAAAGGTCTCCCACCTATTCGTGATCATGATCATGCTATTCATCTAATTCCAGGAAGTGTTCCTCCAAACATAAGGCCGTACAGATATCCCTATGCCCAAAAGAGTGAAATTGAACGTATGGTTGCAGAAATGCTAGAGGCTGGTATAATTCAACCAAGTCAAAATTATTTCTCTGCTCTAGTAGTATTGGTGCACAAGAAGGATGGATCATGGTGCATGTGTCCACATTATAGGGAGCTCAACAAGCTCACTATTAAAGATAAGTTTCTCATTCCTGTCATTGATGAATTACTGGATGAATTGCATGAATCAATTTACTTCACCAAGTTGGAGCTTCGTTCAGGATATCATCAAATTGGAATGAAGACTGAAGACATTAAGACATTCCGAAAATAGCATTTAGAACTCATGAGGGTCATTATGAATTTTTGGTCATGCCTTTTGGCCTTACCAATGCACCTTCAACATTCAAGGTTTGATGAATTCAATTTTCAAACCATTCCTTTGAAAATTTTTGTTAGTATTTTTTGATGATATACTAATCTACAACAAGTCTTGGAAGGATCATGTTGAACATGTTGACAGGGTGCTACAACTATGGAGGAGAAACAATTATATGCAAAAAGATCCAAATGTTTCTTTGGAGTACAAGAGGTGGAATATCTGGGTCATATTGTATCTCATGAAGGAGTTAAGGTAGACCCTAGCAAAATTAAAGCCATTAAGGAATGGAAAATCCCCACATCCAAAAAGCATCTGCGAGGATTTCTCGGGTTGACAGGGTATTATCACAAGTTTGTTAAGAATTATGGAGAATAGCAGCACCTCTAACAACATTATTGAAGAAAGATGCATTTTCATGGACTCCGGAAGCAACAAAGGCCTTTGAACATCTTAAAGAGGCAATGTGTGAAGCACCGGTCTTAGCTACACCGGACTTCACAAAAACCTTTATTGTGGAATGTGATGCTTCAGGAAATGGAATTGGTGTTGTTTTAATGCAAGATGAAAGACCCATTTCTTTTGAAAGTCTTCCAATCAAGGGAAAGTTTTTACACAAAGCTATTTATGAGAAGGAAATGGTGGCAATACTACATGCACTTAACAAATGGCGACCCTACCTAATGGGAAGACACTTCAAGGTAAAAATGGATCATGATAGCCTTAAATACTTTTTAGAACAAAGATTATCCTCTAAGAGCAACAAAAGTGGGTCACAAAGATGTTGGGTTATGACTTTGAAATCATCTACAAAAAAGGGAAGCAAAATGTGGTGGCAGATGCACTCTCAAGAAAGGATGAGGATGTGGAAGAATTGTTGTGCACCATTTCTATTATCCAACCAGATTGGATAAATGAAGCAAGGGAGGAATGGAAGAATGACGAAGAAGTGTGGGCACTTATTCGAAAGTTACAACAAGATTCCAGTACGTCAGATACATTTAGCTGGAAAAATGATTCGTTATGGTACAAAGATCGCTTATACCTCTGTAAGAATTCCCAGCTAAAACAAAAGATTCTTATGGAATTGCACACTTCTCCCTTAGGAGGGCACTCAGGATTTTTAAAAACTTACCACAGCGTTAAGAAGGAATTTTTTTGGGATGGCCTTAAATCAGATATTCAAAAGTTTGTGGCGGAATGTTTGGTTTGCCAACAAAATAAAGTTGAAACATTTAAGACACCGGGTCTATTACAACCTTTATCCATTCCAAGCCAACGTTGGGAGGAGGTTTCAATGGATTTTATCACAGGTTTACCCAAGTCTGAGGGAAAGAGTGTCATCATGGTGGTAGTTGACAACTTACCAAGTATGCACACTTTTGTGCATTATCACATCCATTTAAAGCTAGTACAGTTTCTACTGCATTTATGGAAACAATTCAAAAGCTACATGGAAACCAAAGATTATTGTAAGTGACAGAGATCCCATTTTCACTGGAAATTTTTGGACAGAATTATTTTCTTGTCTTGGTACTTAGTTAGCTCATATTTCATCTTATCATCCTCAATCTGATGGGAAAACTGAGATAGTAAACAAATGTTTGGAAGGATATCTTCGTTGCTTTGTATCTGATAAACAGACACAATGGGTCAAATGGTTGCCTTTGGCGGAATGGTGGTATAACACTTCCTTCCATACAGCAACAAAAATGACCCCATTTATGGCACTTTATGGGTATCAACCACCATCCATCACATCATATTTAAGAGAAAATTCTAAGGTTCAAGCAGTGGAACATCACATCGAACATCACAACAAGTCCTCCAACTCTTAAAGGATAACCTCGTGTTGGCACAGAATAGAATGAAACAACAGGCAAATCAACATCACAGTGAAAGAAGTTTTGATGTAGGTGATTGGGTATTCTTAAGGTTACAACCATATAAGAAAATGTCCTTCAAGCAAGCTAAGAAGGATAATAAATTATCACCAAAGTATTATGGTCCGTACAAGGTGTTGCAAAAGATTGGTACTATGGCATACAAATTGGAGCTTCCTGCAGCTTCTCGATTGCACCAAGTTTTCCATGTTTCGTGTTTAAAGAAGGTTATAGGCAACAAGCTCCCAGTTCAAACAATATTGCTAGAACTTGATGAGGAAGGAAAAATTATATTGGAACTGGAAACAGTCACAGAAACAAGAACTCGACAGCTATGAAATTGATCAATTTCGGAGTATCTTATCAAGTGGAAGAACTTATCTGTTGAAGATTCCACATGGGAGGATGAGAATTTTATACAGAAGTATCTAGAACTACTCAAGCATTGAGGACAACACTTTTTTTGAAGGAAAGGGGCATGTTGGGTCCCTATAATACTAGTGATTACCCCATTACTATTGTATTTATACCCCTTATTAATATTGTTGTGCCTCAGTTGTCCCCATATTGTTATTACTATGCCCCATAGAATCCCTCTATTGTTATTTTTGTGCCTTTATATTATTATTGTTAGGTCAACTGGGTCATATTGTGACTATTTGACTCCTATATATAGAAAGGAGGTTTTGTCATTTGAATCATCCAAGAATTGTTCATTTATGTAATGTGAAGGAGGTTGCCCCCTCGAAGAGGCTGAATTCTAAGGCGTTGATCTATCTTTTCTATCTTTTCTTGAGCTAGTTTCATAACACCATACTTGTTGTAATCAAATTTAATGTAATTTGAAATTCTAAGAGACGCACATATTAAGTTCAAGAGTCATGTCAGTTGAAAATTCATAGGGAATCAAATATTCATGAGGGAAGTCGAAGGGTCACAAGGGTCATTTATCCCCTTTGGTTATATATACCCCCTCATTGTATGAGAAAAGGACATAGGCTTGAGAGTCTATAGTCTATTCCTTGTGGAGCAACGAGTGCCTCCAATGTCACACTACTGGGGCTAGTGATGTATGGTATACAAATGTGTCTTGTAACTTTTGCATAATTCGAAAGTCTGTCTCAGGATAGCATGTTTTCACGCATTTTTTGTATATGTTTATAAGACTATTCTTTAAACATTTGTAATGGATGTTTGCAAGCTGGCTGAAAATTTGTTGCTGAAATCCAAAAATCAATCATGCCATTAGACTCTTGGGGAGATTTTCATTTCCTTGAGTCTAAATTTTCCATGATATTGTCACTGTGAAAATTTAGCATCAAGAGAATCTTTTAGATTCTTCATGATTCCACAAAGAATATTTCTGCAAAGATTTCTAGAAAATCTATCTTCTAATTTGTGCCAACAAAGTTGCACCCTTGTCATGGTCCCCATATTCATGGTTATGCTCCCTTCATGCGCTCGAACCCATGTACAGTTCCTCCACGACCCACGAGTTTTTTGTCCTATATGAATGACAAAACAAGGTTTATATGCACAAGGCCAATGATAATTACCATGTTGTGCCTATGATTCATTGGAAAATGTGAATATTAATAAAAATTTTGACCCTGGGTCAAACCGCGTGGGCTCCTCCCACCTTAACATATTTGTTGGATTATTTTGTAACCATATGTATATGGTTATAACCATATTTCAAATGTTCATTACATAACAAATCACCTAAACCTTTTTAAATACCCAAGTTTGCTTCAATTTAATTATTTGGGGAATGTGATTATGTTTGGTTTTTAACATTTTATCGTTTTATATGGGTGTTATCCATATAACAAACAACCACCCATAATATATATAAGGTGCATATAATATTCATTGGTCTAAAAATCCACATTTTTTTGACCTTATATGATTTTCTTATGAATTTTGTTATAAGCATAATATATTAATAATCATTTTTTTAAATATGGTAATTTTTTTATTTTTAGAAAATATTGACAAAATTCATTGGCCGAAATTTTGGGGTCACTCAAAAAATTAAGTAGACAATAGTTTCATAACTTCTAGCCATCGGAAACCTTCATCGAAAAGTGCCAAATTGTTGCCTCGTTAACATCCGCCAAATTTAGCTGCTTTTCTAGATTTAGCGAGCTTCCAAATTTAGTTAGCACTCTGCTAACTTTGGACAAGGGGTCTACTTGACCAAAACTTTAATTGGCCATAACTTTTGCATAAGATGTCGGATTGAGGTGTCAATTGTGCCATTCAAAATCTTGTGATGAGCTCTTGGATATGACCCTAGTTTCATCGTAATCCAAGAAAATTTGTGGCATTAACCACATTTCTTAACTCCCATCATCATCAGACCTCTAGGTAGCCACACAAATGTATAGTACGTTGACTTCACTACTCCTTATTAAACACCAAAAGAGCTTCTACACTTCCAGCGCTTCTATGTAGTCTTATTCTGTCTAGGCCTTCCTTCAAGTGAGCATATAAATACAATTTTAAGAACATTAGAGGTAAGTGGCAAGGCACTTCAATGTGGAGAATATTGTAGTAGTAATTCAAAATAATTTATATTGGATAAATCACTCAGAAGACGTCAACTAGATCTTGCACTACCTATTCGATCACTAAACCATTCGTCAACAAGGTGTTGTATGCTACTATAACTCCCACAAACAAGCCATGAGAGTCAATCTCCATGGATTTCATTTTATGCTTTTCCTCCACCAAAAACTGTTATGATTTTTTCTTCATGGTTCTCAATGAATTGTCTAAGTTGGCCATATTCGCACGATGTAATAAGACTACACAACTCAGATTAGTACTAAAAAAAATTTGAGCATGTTTGGGTTTATTTTGGCGTACCATGGACTATTATTTATGATATGTACAACATTTTTTGAGTACCTTTGGATCCAACATGGCCTCTCAAGGAAATCAAGCTAACCAAATCAATTGCCTTATGCCCCAAAGAAAATGGATAAATAAAAGGGATTGATAGAATGATTATGTATGTCATGTGTGTAGACAACTCTAAACATCAAGGTACATGGGCTGAGGACCTTCCATATATTTAAAATAGTAATATTAGTGGTCTCCAGGACTCCATAGACCATAGCTCTCTTTAGGTGTGCTTCAGTTCCAGCCACTAGCTACCATTGATATATATTTTCTCGTTACATATTTTTTACAAAGTCCTCCCACATCTAGCATGAGGAAAGTAAAACAACAAAATCTATTCAAACAATGAAAAATCTACATAAACGGGTTCATGATATCACATAGAAGGCCAATGCTAATTACGATTAATTATGTGACTATCATTGGGTTCCACCCAACTTTCAAGTTAGTGATTAGTTTTAGTCACGTTATTAAAAAAAAACCCCTCATACAAACTTATAGTAATATTTTACCACTCTAATATGGCCCTTACACCATCAGAAATTCTATGGGTAAAGAATAAATCAATCAGTATTCCTCCATTCCTTGGCTTCCACCTAGCATTTTGATGTGGGCTGTTACATAGGGATGTTATGCCCATATTCCCACCCATGCTACACACAATCAAAGTCATTGAGCACTTCAAAACTATGAAAGTTAATATTGAATATATTGGAAAGCCTATTGTCTATAAGATGATGGACACCAAAATGAAGGGAACTTACCAATAGAAGATACACTTCTATCAAGTTGTCATTAAAGGACAAAGCCTTGAAGAGGTAAACTGAGAAACTAAGCTTCAAATATTGGAATATAAGGTTATATTGGTCCATCACATATATAGACTTTTTTTAGTGTTTTTTATTATTTGAATAAGCACTTGTTCGCAGTTCTGAATCATCTTCTTACCATCATTGATGATTTCCCAAGATTTACTTATGTGTATTTTTTGAACATTAAGATTCATTCCGTTGAATAATTTGAGGAATTTTGGCCATTATATGAAATACGATGTGGTCAACATATTAAATTATTGACATCAAATAATGAAGGTGAGTGTGTAAATAAACCATTTTAATATTACCTTACTCAATCACATTTCTCCTAAAAGACATTAGTTCCCCACTCTCCTCAATAAAATGATGTGGAAAAACAAAGAATCAGACCTTAGTGCATATCGCTCAATGTCTCTCACACGATAAAGAGTTACCAACACTTTTTTATGTTGATGTTATTTGTTGCACTAATTACATTTTAAAACTTGTTCTGACTAGAGTTGTTAGTTTTGTGAATCTATTTATATGCTAGAGTGGTAAAAAATCCTCAATTTGTCACCTCAAAATTTTTCAATATATTTCTCCAAAAAATATTTCCGATGAGAGGAGAAAAAAATTGGATACAAAGAGCCATTCTCGCATCATAGTGGGATAATATAAATAGTTGAAAGTGTATGACCTATTTTACATAGCGAAACAACAAATCATTATGAGAGGATTTGTACTATTTTATGATAATTTTTCTAGTTTTAAGATGTTGATTCTTCTCTTCAATTGTTGAAAAAATATCATTTTGATATTGTTGAAGAAAATGGATTGGTTATCCCATTTTCTATATTTTGACCACTCCCTATCTTTTCTATTAAATCATATATCCATCATCTTTAACTAGAATGAAAACCTATCCTAATTGACTTTCTGAAGGACATATCCATTCCTCAACACCATGTCTACCTTTTTATATTTCTAAAATTATTGAAGGTGTTGAATTATATGTCAATGAAATTTGGTCACACATATAGACTCATAGATAGAAGCAACATGTTGATGTTTAGTTTATGATTGGTATTCATGAATCTTATGATCTAAAAGCCTATGTTGGTGCACAAACACACCCTAAATAGAATGAGGATATGCAAGCTCAAATAGATTCTTTTTTATATAATCCTATGTCGGACTTAGTTTCTTGACTACAAGGGAAGAATATTGTGAAGTGTTGATGGGTATATTAGAAAAAATTCAATTATTGATGTGTTATTGAGTGTCATAAGGATTCTTTTGTTGGAAAAGGCTTCTCATACCAAGAGGGCATTTTATACACCAAGACCTTTTCCCTTATTGTAAATATGAATTCTATTACAATAATGTTTTTTGTTGCTACTTTATTTGGATAGATGATTCCTCAAATGGATGATGAGATTTCCTTACTTCAACATGATTTATACAAAGAAATTTACATGGAGAAACCTCTTATTTTTGTGACAGGGTCCAATCTATGAGAAATTGTAGCAAGAAAGGCTCAAATTGACTTTTTCCTTAGTCAAATTGAGTAATTGAATTTCCACATCAGTAGGATGACATGGATTGTAGTTAGTCAGAGTGACATGGTATTTTCTACTAGTTAACTCATTAAACTCAAGTAATAGGCTAGAAGTAGAGTTGTGCATGTAGTGATTGCTAAAATTTAGCAATCTAGTTAAGTTATTTTCAGTTGAACTCAATTAATTGATCTCAAGTAATTAATTGAGCTATTTGAAGGTTAGTTGAGTAGTGGAATTGTTGTTAGCTCAGTGATCTCTCAATTAAACTAGTTAGTCAACTAAAAATAGCCCATACATGCATGGAATTCGAATTTCCTAGCTAAAGTGGAAGAAAAGGCACATTGTAATTATCAATTGTAAACGAGTTGACTGTATAGTCTTTGCATTAATGCAAGTGATCAATTACTTGGGATTTGCGCAAGGAAATAGTGAATTCCCCTATATTTAGGGGCCTAATTTCCCCTAAATTGTGAAAGTAAATAAGAAGAATTCATGCTCTTGAATTGGCTAAGTCTCGGCTAGAGTAGGAAAGGCAGCAAGAGAAAATATTTATAGTGCAGGTTATGCTCTACAGTTGAAGCAAGACATTGTAATAAATTATCGTTCTCATCTTATTAATGAGAAAAATGGAGGGTCTTTTCCCAATTAGGTTCCCCTGTAAATCATTGTGTTCTTGTGGTTTTGATGGTTGCATGTCATTGCATGTATTTCTAAATTTTTATTTTCATTCTGCAAAATCATAGAGGAAAATTGTATTCTCTCATTTTTAGTTCGAAATCATTAGTAGTAGAAAAATTCTATTAATTTATACATGGTATCAGAGCTCGAAATCACAATAGAAACTAGTCAATAGAGCTTCTCCTTAAGATATTTCGATTTGCAAATTTAGTGAAGCAGGTTTTCTTTTGCGTGGGAAAATGTCTTTCAACGAATTGGGATTGGGGTATTCCTTAGAGGGAACCTTGACTTTCATAGCTTGGAAGGATAGGATAAAAGTTGTACTCGAAGATAATAGAGTGTTGGAGCACACCAAAATTGACATTCCAAAACTAGTAGTATCTGATGCAAAACAATTAGCCGAGTGGAAGAAGGATGCCAAAAAATCCAAGAGGATCATCTTGGAGGTTGCGAGAGACCACATAATCACAAATTTACATGGAAAGGAGACTCCATTTTCTATGTGGAAGACCCTCATTGATTTATTTGAAAATGGAAGTGATATCAGGAAATTGGCATTGAGGGACAAACTCAAAAAAAATTGCATGCAAACAAATGAAATTATTCCACCTTACCTCTCCAAATTCACTTGGTGTTGAAATGAGCTTGGAGGAGTTGGATAAAATAAACCACCTTCAAATCTAGTGAGCCTAGATCTCCTAGGCCTTCCAAAATATTTACAAAGTTACATGGACTTTGTGATTGGAAGGGACAACTTGCTAAATTGGGAGAGAGTTTGGCTTGATTTGATGCAAGAAGAAATTTGAAATAACACCAAAGATGGAGTAACATCCAAAGCTAAGGAGGAAGAGAATTTTGTCTTGGTTGGGAAGGGCAAGAATGCTAAGGGAAAGAAGGCCCAAAGAAGTCTAGAGTTCAGCCTGAACAATGACAAGAAGAAGGACCTAAGCAAGATAAAATGTTTTCATTGCCACAAATTTGGGTACTTTGAAACAAAGTGTTCGCATGAGAATTCTAAAAAGAATCCTTGAGGAGGAGTGGGAGATGAAGCACTTGACTCACAATTAGAATTATACTTCACCCTAATTGCATGCATGGTCAACACTGTAATAGGGAGTGCGTGGTATCTAGATTAAGGTGTGTCATTCCATATGACAAGATGCAAATAATTCTTTAGTAGCCTAGAGGGGAAGGATCTCCAAATGCACATAGAACATGGGGATGATGGTAGGTACAATAACAAAGGAATTGGAACTATAACCTTTAAGTAGGTGTTAGGCTCCCATCTTCATCTAAAATATGTTATGTGTGTACCTGGGTTGAAGAGGAAATTGATCTCTATACATGTATTGGAGGATAGATGCCATGATCTTGTTTTCAATAAGCAGAAATCCTTTCTAAGACATGTAGCTACCAAGAAAGTAAAACAAATTTGAGTTAAGAGTGAAGAATATCTAAAAAATTGAGGTAGAAGCTTATGCTACATTGAGTAGGAAGGAAGAAAATGTGCAAAGTCGAGATGTTGGAGAACTCTGGCATGGGCGCATGGAACAATTAGACCATGGGGCCTTCAAAATCATGCAACAGATTACCACCGGCCTCCCAAAATATATCCTTGACCAACATGATGTCTGAAAGGGATGAAAATTGGGGAAATGTGTCAAATCTACCTTCCAAGGCTGAGATAGTAGAGCTAGAGAAATCTTGGAGTGATTCCATTCTGATGTATGTGGACCATTTTTTATGGCCTCTAGAGGAAAACATAAGTATTTTGTAGTTTTTGTTGATGAATTTTTTATAAGAAATTATATCTTATTCATGTGGATGAATAATGAAGTCTTTTGCAAATTTGTTGAATTAAAAACATGGATTGAAAAGCATACTTGTTAAAAATTGAAAGTCCTATGAAGTGATATTGGAGAGAATTTGCTTGTAGAATCTTCAAGAACTTTTGTGCCGAAGAGGTTATTAAAAGAGAACTGATAGCACTCCATCACCCACAGAAAAATTGGGTGGCTGAAAGGAAGAACATATGCATAGTGAGAGGATAAAGAGCCATGTCTTATGATAAGGACTTCCATTACATCTATGGGTATAAGCATGAAACACCACAGTTTATTTGTAGAACAGGCGCTCTCACAAAATACTTGGCATGATCACACCCAAAGAAGATTTCTCTGGGAGGAAGCCAGCCATATCTCATTCTCAAATTTTTGGAGATATTATGTATTATCATGTCTCCAAGGATATGAGGAAGAAATTGGATCCTACAGCTGAGACGGTAGTCTTTATAGAATACACAGAGACACCACATAATTACAAGGTGTATTTTCCCTCACTCAGGGTAACAATAGTGAGGACATATGTCAAATTTGATGAGGAGAAGTCCATGAGATTCTCTCTAGAGTGAAAGCTGAGTGTCCCAATAGAGGAGAAGCTTCTTGTTCCAAATTAGGGGCCTTAGTTAGAGCTTCAGGATGTTGTGGAGCAACCACAAGTGGAGGAGGGGACAAGAGGCAGAGTGGAGGCATCCACTTAACCATAATATCCTAGAGAAGGAAGGAAGAGAATGAGAGAAGCTGGTAGATTGGTGCAGGATACATGGGAGTGTGTGGTGTCTCCTCCATATTTGTACAGGTAGAGGAGGTCACCAAATAAATACACAAGGTATATGGCTCTCATGACAAAACTCATTGAGACAATGCCTTGTTATTTTGAGGAAGTAGTTTCTCAACAAGTGTGGGTTTATTCCATGGTGGAGGATTATGACTTCATCATGAAGAACAATGTATCGGAGGTGGTGCCAAGACCAGATAACAAGTAAGTGATTTTCTCTAAATGGATTTACAAATTGAAGCATTTAATTGATGGAAGCATCGAGATGTATAATGAAAAATCTATGGTCAAAGGCTTCTCACAGGTATAGGGAGTGGACTATAAGGAAGCATTTTCGAGAGTGGAATGAAATGATATTCCTCAATCACAACCATTATTGCATTAGCTTTGTAGATGGGGTGGAACATCCATGAGACGGATGTGATGACTTCCTTCCTTAATCTTGTCGTTGACAATGAAATTTACGTAGAGAAACCAGAGATATTTGAGACATATGACAGGGAGACACATATGTGTAGACTCAGGAGATACCTATATGGTATTAAGTAGGTACCCTGAGCATGATACACTCGGATTGACACATATCTCAGTGGATCAGGCTTCACCAAAGATGAAGCAGATGCCAATATCCATCATTTTGTGGTAGATGGTAAGTTTCTTATCTTGGTATTGTATGTTGATGACTTGATACTTACAGGGGATGATCATTTGATGGACTCTTGAAAGGAGGACCTTGCAAGAGAATTCAAGATGGATGACATAGGATTAATGCATTACTTCCTTGGGTAGGAAGTATGACAGGGTGATGGTGAGTTGTTTGTGAGTCACGGGATGTATTCCTCTGAAATATTTTAGAGGTTTTACATTGAGAATTGTAAGCCTATGGACACTCCTATAGCTATAAACTGGAGGAAGGAGAGTACTTCTTCAGGAGAATCATTAGATGTTATCATCTACAGATTGATTGTGGTACCCTTGATGTATTTTTAAACACAAGACATGAAATATGGTATGTAGTTAATAATTTCAGTCAAGTCATTGTGAAGCCTACCAAAATGTATTGGAAGGAATCAAAGAATGTGTTGATATAACTGAAAGGCCCAAATGAGTATGGGTTATGTTATAGGATGATAGAGAGAGTGAAGCTCCAAGGATTCACTGATGAAAATTGGGCAGGGAGTCCATCAGATAGGAAAAGTACTCCAGGTGCTATCTTTAGTGGTTGGTCTACAACTATTTCCTGCTATAGATGGAAACAAAGGTCTATGGCACTCAACTTAGTAGAGGATGAATACATGGCTACAACTCAAGAAGCATGTGAGGTGATATTGGTGATGAAAATACTTGTGCGTAATTTCAGTCATTTGATGGATTTGACATTGATTTACTGTGATACTAAGAGTTGTATTAAACTCTCTAAGAATCCAGTATTTCATGACAAGTCCAAGAACATTGATATCAAGTACCATCACTTGCAGGATTACGTGAATATGAGAATTATGATGCTTCAATGCATTCCAACTTAGCAGTAGGGTGAATATATATTGAAAAATGTATTTTCAAGAGGAAAAATTGATTTTGAGAGGTGCAAAATAAGGGTGGTGCAAAAAACCTTTCATGCTAAAAGGGGGTGTTAGAAATTGTAGCAAGAAAGGATAATTTTGAATTTTGCCTTAGTCAAATTGAGTAATTTTATTTTCCACGTCAACATGATGACTTTGATTGGAGTGAACTATAGTGCCATGACTCTTTCTACTATTTAACTAAAAAAATTCGAGTTATAGGCTAGAAGTAGAGTTGTGCATGTAGTGATTGCTAAAATTTAGCAATCTAGTTTGCTTATTTTCAATTGAGCTCAGTTAACTGAGCTCAAGTAATTAATTGAGTTATTTGAAGGTTAGTTGAGTAGTAGAACTGTTGTTAACTCAATGATCTCTTAGTTAAACTAGTCAGTTAGCTGAAAAAAGCCCAAAGATGCATGAAATTCGAATTGTCTCTTTGAAGTGGAGGAAAAGACACATTCTAATTATCAATTATATACTAGTTGAGTGTATAGGCTTCGCATTGATGCAGGAGACCAATTCCTTTGGATTTGCATAAGAGAAAACGGAATTCCCCTATTATCTAGGAGCCTAATTTCTCTTGAATTGTGCAAGGAAATAGGAGAAAGTTGGACCCTTCAATTTACTAAGTGTTGGGCAGAGAAGGAAAGTGAGCAGGAGAACATGTTTAGAGTGCAGGGTATGCTTCATATTTGAAGAAAGAAAATCTAATAGCTTCTCATTCCCATTTGATTAATGAATAACAACAACATTGTTTTTCCCAGTTCATTTACCCTATAAATCATTGTGTTCTTTTGGTTTTGATTGTTGCATTTCATTACAATTGTTTCTAAATTGTGATTCCCATTCAGCAAAATTATGGAGAAAATTTGTAATCTCTTGTTTTAAGTTCGAATTCATGAGTAGTAGCAAATTTCTATTTATTTATATACAATATTGTCGGTCAACTACAAAAGTTGTTGTATGGTTTGAAGGAGCCACCCAAGGTTTGGTAGGCTAAAATTACTTGGTTCTTTCTTAATCCTAGCTTATGACATAATGAATTTTATCATACTATACATTAATAGTGATAATTTGTTTGTTTTTGCCTATGTTGATGACTTAATTATAGCTAGAAATAATATAGATACAATTCCTAGATTTAAGATTCAACTTGTTAAAACATTTGGAATTAATTACCTTGGTATTCTACATTCCTTTCCTAGTCTACACATATTTCCTTTCCATGACAGTTTCTTTATTTCTCAATATAAATATCTATTGGACATGTTGAAATGATTTTTGACTAATGATTATAGACTATGTGCAACATTTTTTCAATTAGGTATTACGTTGATGGAATGGTTCACCCAAAAAAGTTTATGCTACCCTTTATTGATATATTATATGAAGACTTATTTATTTAATTCATACTCGCCCTAATATTTCCTTTTCTATTAGTCTGTCTTATGAATTTATTCAAGATATATGATAAAGAAGCTACAAATACACAAAGAGAATTGTTTGTTACATTTAAGGTTCCTCTGATTTTGGTATATAAAACTATCAATGGTTAGCAACATCAACTTTGATTCAATAAGAGAGAACAATGAAAAAAATACACTTTTGGCTATGTGTTTCACTTCATTGCTAGATTAGTAATTGTTTCATGCAAGAAACAATTAAAGTCTCTCTATCAACTATGGAAGTAGAATATCATGGAGTTTCTAATGTAGGGACAAAGGTGATTTGGAATTGTCAACTCCTAATAGAAGATGGGTTCCCGTTGAGGCCTCAAGTATTATCTGTTGTGATAACCAAAGTGTAATTTAGCTGGTTGACAATCCTATTGCACTGTCGAACTTCATGCTCACTAGTTAAGATAATTGGTACACATTAATATTTTAACTCTTGTATATTGCAAAATTTATGATTAGCACATTGATATCTTTGTGAATCTATTGGAAAAAGCCAAGTTTGGTAAGATATGTCATATTATTGGGTTTTACTATGATGCAATTATGGGGGGGTGGGTGTCTTGCAAATGTAATTTCACCCCCTTAAAATCCAGAGTGTTGTGATGATGAGTGGGTGTTAGATTCCAAGTTTATGATGGTTCATCACATATTTGAAGCCTCTAAAGATATGAAATTTATTGATTGACTGGAAACACAGTTGATTGTATAATCAATTAACTCATTATCGGGTTAGTCAAATAATCGGCTAGTGAATAATTGGTTCAGTGGTCAACCATTGACTAAGTGGTCAACGGGATCAACATGGTCAAAGGAATGGACTAGATGGTTGGTTCAAATAAGGTTACAGTTAACTAGCCAATGAGTAGTAACTCAAATTAAATAATTGATAAGGCAAAAAATTAGTGTGGATTTTAAGAAAATAATTGGCACAAATGACACTCTTTTATGGAGAAAATATTTCACAATTTAAGGAATTTGGTTATATGTGGACACTATAAATCAAGGACCCTAAGGGATGAACAAAAAAGTGATTAATTGATTTTAATACCACATATTGTGATGTTTTGATCATAATGCATCGTGGTTAAGTGTTGTAACAATGTCTTTATACACAGCCCAACATTCTAGAATGTTATTTATTATATGTTTATTTTATTTTAGATTATATTATATTATCTATTATTTGTTCTTAGGTTTCATTCCCTCTGAGGCATAGAATTCAGTGAATTTTCCTCATCTTTTTTGGGAACTTGATGTAATCGGAACCATTTCATGCTAAGGAGGGTGGACTAATCTAGGTGTATGTTAGCTCCCATTCACCTCTTCCATTAAATTGGCATGGCTCTACATCTTTGCAATTTTGTTATTATTTTATTGGTTTATAAACAACCAAGCCCATATTGAGGCCCCAACTGATGTTGTTTTGGGAAATCTAAGGTCCTAAGTTTTTCTTAACATAACAAGCATTCAGGAAGTTTCATATCCTAGTTATAACCTTTGATCTAGCTACTATGCCTTGCAAACATAGATTGAATGAAAATGTTGCAACGCCTCAAAGTCTACATATCCACCAACCAACTTGGGGCCCATAAACCTTTTGGAACTTCACCTCATATGGTTAGGTTTTAATAGGTTTATGGCTGTTGTTTTATGTTAAAAGGAAAATATATTGCCCCCTTGTAATAACTATTATTGAATGAAAATTGTTGGAATCTCTCTTTCTTTAGAGATAGTGTATCAACATTATATGAAATTTGTGTTATATACCATTTCTCTATTTTATTCGTTAACAAAATTTAGGTTTCCACTATATTGTTGTGTTGTAATCTTTCCTATATTTCAATGTGTGTCTTCTTGGTTTTCCTTCATTCCTTTTATTTGGTTTCTTATACAATCCAATTCAATCAGTGAATGTTATGGTACTAGCCTAACCCCTTTACTAACTAAGGCTTATGTTGTAGAAGTTATCTAAAAGTAATAATTCTAAGAAGGATTACTAGAATGTTTCACTTGTTGGAATTTTCATAGGAGGGTCAAGAGGACATATGTAAAGAGAAAGCGTGAAGGTAATGGAATTTCCTATGAATAATATTATAAATGGATCTCTAGTTAGCTAGAGATTTCCCTAAGGGAAATTTTAAGGATGGAAAATGATCTTGAAGTTTAAAAACATTGGAAAATCTCACTAGTCCCTAATATGAAAACTATATAATGTTTATTGACATATTTGTAAAATTATTCAAATTTATAAATATTTTATATATATTCTCTATATAATTTGGTGATTTTTAAGGTAAAATAATTTTATATTGTAAAATTTAGGCAAATCACTTTTATAAAAAATGGAAATTGGCAAACTTTTTTTTTGGATAAATCATGGAAAATTAGCCCGCTTGCGAATACTAGCCCCTAAAATTTTCCATGGATTTCCCACAGATAGAGAAAACTAAGCATTTATTTCATAAATATTTAGGCATTGCTAATTCTAGTAGTTTGATTCTCCCATGATTTCCTATTAGTATTATAATTCAACATATTCACTCTAAATATTCTTATTGTATATTATTTTTTATGTAAATATTATATTCTTCTATAAGGAAAACTATAGAAATGGATGTTTAAATCCTCAAATGATTTTTAAAAGATTCTAGACTATGAATTATCAAAGAAACAATTATTCCTAAAACGGGCCCTATAAACCAATAAATCAAGTATTTCTTCTAGCAAAGTAGTAAACTAGGAATCAAATTATAGTGATCGATTTTGAATCATACCTCTCCATTTAGTGAGGCTTTTGGTCCCAAAAATATCTTACTGAATGAGGTATGGAAGGCTTTCCTCTACCTTCTCCTTAGAGTACCATTTTGCTTTTCCTAGAAGTTGTCCTTTCAATCCAACCTACCAAATTCCATATTAGCCAAATTTGTATTTTTGTGATTATTTTGGGAAATGCTATGTTTTTCTAACTACATATGTGATTTTCATGCTAATAGGTGATACATGATCATTAATCCCAACATCCAACATGAAAGGCTCATAGAGTTTCATATTTCTAACATTCACTATTGAATAGGTATGTGTATATAACATGTCAGATGGGGTGGTTTGAGATGAAAGTGGCAGAACATGCTATCTACATCGCACCTAGCCAAAGGAAATAGTGAAATATCATCACTAACTCATGATAGTTTTAATAAAACTACATTGGAATGGAGCATACAATCCATCACTCACATTAACATGAAATCAACCCATAGTGGCATTCCAATTACTTCAATCGTCATTCAATTATTTTCTCATACTATTCAGTGGAGGAATCATTTATTCATGGCCTTAGGGCTTACCATCTAGCTTATTTTTAGTATTAGTATGCTTAGTGAGGATTGAAAAATATCTTGGGAGGTAGCCATGACCTATAACACTTCTACCAGCATTTTGTATCCATGTGATTCTTTGACACTCGGGTCTAGGAAGCAACATTCTCCCCAGATATAATTATATTCTAGCCTGAAAGGAGTTCAATCCTATTTTCTAGCGTAGGACAATGCAAATAAACCAGCATATTTTTCATTTCTCAAGTCATATGTCTTTTATAGGTTGGTAAAGATCCAATCCACTCTTATGCTCATGATATTCTCCTCTCTACAACCTCCTCCGATTTTCAATAAGCGGCCCCTAAGAATTCTCCTTCCTACCACCTCCTTCGGCTTTTAGCTCCTTCTCTCATCCTCTAAAATAATTTTGACCTTCATTCCCCCCATTTCTTAAATCCCTAACTTCCCTCTCGGCTCTACTAGTGATTCCTCCCTAGGTCCTTCATGGTTGGCCATTAGCATTCTCCTATATTCAATCTCATTGTTAATGGTGGGTGTGGTTGGATGCTCTATATGCCAATGCTTATGTTTGTGTTTTCCCCCATCCCCTTGATTCCATGACATGTCATCTCCTTAAAGCTAGGTCAGCCTCCTCCTCCCCATCTCTGGGGTTATACTATTTTAGCTTTTATTCACCTTTTCGCATGCCTTGATATTGAGCTCGGGTGCACAAGTGAGTGGTTTATTATCAAGAGAGTGAAAAAATGGGTGGCACATGTATGCATCATCACTTGGAGGAAGGAACCACTCATTATCGATACCTCTCTTTAGGGAGAATCCAAGAAGAACTCAACCTCGCCAAGGGAGAAGGTTCCTCTCATAAACTTCGTCTCTTACACATATAAGCTCTAGTAGAGTTGGAAGATTTGGTACCTGATACCAGTCACACTCATGGCAGGTTTAATTAGTACATGAAGACAACTGACCTCTACTGGCATATGAAATTCCTACTAGGAAGAATTCTCATACACCGAGGAATAAAGTGCATAAAGGAGCTTCCCAAAAAAAAACCCTCAATGGGGGGCAGAGTTTGAGACAACAAATATCACATCCAAGTCATGTCTAGAGACTCAGTCCCACTATTTGATTATATTTCATGGTGTCCCTATATTGGTTTTTTGTTCCTATTATTTACTTTCGGCTAGTTAGGCCCCCTACTTTCTGTTTTATGATTTCGACCACTCCACAACTCAATTATCTTGCACTTCTCAATGTAGAGTTAATTTTAGGTTTGGTCAGGTATCCCCTATGAGAGTCTAACTTAAGACTTTGAGTATTGTTATGTATCACCTAGTTTTGAAGATAATACAATTCACCACAGAATAAATAAATATGTGGATACAAGGGTATATTGATTATGTAGGCATTATCACCTTCCTCTTGTGACACTTCAAAAGGAGAAAGTCATATAGCCTTCATATTCTTACTATGACCTTAACTTAAGACTTTGAGTATTGTTATGTAACGCCTAGTTCTGAAGATAATACAATTCACCACAGAAAAAATAAATATGTGGATATAGGGGTATATTGATTATGTAGGCATTATCACCTTCCTCCTGTGACACTTCAAAAGGAGCAAGTCATATAGCCTTCATATTCTTACTATGACCTTGTACCCTTTCATTGCCGACTTACAAGCAAACATTGTATCCCACCTTGATTTTTTTTCCAAGTAATCATGTTTGGCCTTGTACTTCTCCTATGACTTCTTAAATGCCTCTTATACTTGCAAATGGATCTTATCAATTATATTTTTCCTTCATTTCTTCCCTTGTGGTGTCTTTTGTCACTCCTCCTTGTTTCTCATGTACAATATCTAATAGAAAAGGCATGAAGCACCTAGATCATGTTTTAAAATGGGAAGTACTAGTAATGTTTTGGATTACTTTGTTATAAGACTCCTAACTTTAAACTAAATTTTAATGTAGGACCTTGGATTCTTTTGATTGTAACCAATAAAATAATGAATGAATGTCGTATTCACTACTTCTATCTTACCATTGGACATATTTGGATAGAAATGTGTTATTCCCCTTAAATTAGTGTCCATTTTATCTTAAACTACAATATAAAGGAAATTAAGAAATGTAATATCTCTATCTATGATGATAATCCTTTGTATCCCACAATGAAACTAGACCTTTCTAAGAACATGTATGATATATCACGTTCCTCTATGGTCATTTTAAAATGAAAGATAATATATATCTTACCAAACTGATTAATTACCACAAATAAATGGCCTTCTTGCTTATTGGCAAACCACCCATGAAATCCATGGAGTTTTCTTGCAAATTTCTAGTAGTAATACTTATGAAATGGTATGTACTTTTTTTTGTTACTAGGTTTGTCGTTATAATAAAACATGTATCTATTAAAAAACTGAAAGACACCTTCTTGCAATCTATGCTAATAAACAATGTACCTTTTTATATCGTAATATATCTCCTAATGCCAAAATGAATTGCAACTTTAGAGGTTTCAGCCACTTTGATAATCTACAGCCTTTCACTCTTAGAAACATGGAAATTGTCCAGCTTGGTGTTTTGAAATACTGACTCGTCCTAATTGTTGCTTGCTGTTGTAATTAATTTTTGTTGTTTATGGAGAAAGCCTACTGGAAGAGCTTGCAAATCGATGGGTCATAATTATGAAAATTTAATGAAATAAATTGGCTTCCAGTAAAGAGTTAGCAGGAGAATGTTTGTTGTATTACCTAACTTAATTCTTTCGCATTCAGTTTGCGGTCAATTACAATTTGCTGGGGAGGTTTGACGACCGGTTAGGTGGCGAAGTTTGACCATTACAAGTTTTGTGCTTAAATTTTAAGGCTTGAAAGCTGCTCCAATATTGCTCCAAAATTCTAAACAAAACTATATATGTTTGAAAACTTCTCCAAACACCATTTCCTTCAGTAGAAAAAAAAAAAATTACACAACACAAGCGCAATAAATAATAAAGCTAAAAAAATTGTATTAACCAAAGTAAAAGTATGCTTTAAGCAAAAGAAAGATGGAAGAAATCTTGTCCCTCCACCAACAAACACGCCGTCGCTGAGACAAACTTGTCTACTTGTCGCTGAGACAAATTTAGAATAGATTCCCCTCCACCAATGGTCTTATATTTATCGAAGTTTGACGATTTATCGATACTTACACTACAGTCCAAGCAAATGAAACGAAGTAAATGCAGAAAATTGGCCTCTTCTAGGGCTTATCCCGCCACTGACGGGATGCTGTTGAAAAGGTGTCGGTCGACCGACCACGAATATCTTCGATAACATCATCCGTGATGAGCGATCCATTAAAAGCTGCTATCCAGGAAAGACCGTCTCTTCAGTCCACACTAACCCTGTCTGTTGACGCATTTCTTTCTTACATGAACATGGGGCACTCGAACTGTCGTGAGAAAGTTTAGCTTTCTGATTTCTTTTCACGTGCTTATTTTGTAAGCTATGCCAAACGGACTTTTCATTACACGTTACCATAGACGGCCAAATTTTATTTGGAGAAATACCGTATGTGTTGAGGTTTAGGTTTATTTTGCTTTTCTACAACGTAGTTTGCAATCGAAGGGATGTTTTATTCATGACTGGCAATGAGAACACGGTGTTTTTTTTATTACTAATTTGTTTTAAAGGATTGAGTTTAATTTAGAGGATTTCAGGACTAGTGAAATGACTGGCAATATTGATAACGGTAATGAAACAAATTTCTGAAGTATCGATTTTAGTAAATCCAAGTTTTATGAAATTCAAATAGGGCAAATGGAAGGAGAACCGGAAAAGTTGAAAGTAGGTAATATGTTAGTGAGTCCATGATAATATAATGGTTGATATTTTGTAATTTTAAATGGATAGAAGTTAGGCCAGATTTATTTTAATTTCAGATTTATGAGGGAGGGATCAAACCTTTTTCACTCTAAAAGATGTTTGGATCTCAAGAGGATCAAATCTTTTTCATTCTAAAAGAAGTTTGGATCTCAAAAGATTTTATCCCTTTTGACTTTTGGCAGAATGAATCTAGACCCATTTTTTATTAAAAATTAGTGTACAAAAGTACACAGTAGAGTATGTAAATTGTATAATGGTTAG
This sequence comes from Pinus taeda, assembly GCA_000404065.3. Lineage (NCBI taxonomy): Eukaryota > Viridiplantae > Streptophyta > Pinopsida > Pinales > Pinaceae > Pinus > Pinus taeda. The sequence continues at coordinate 103,305 of APFE030414678.1, forward strand.
CCACATCTTTGGATCCTCTAAAGATTGTCAATTGAATGATCCACTCTAAAAAGAATTAACCTTGTAATCTATTAACTAGTAATGGATAGTTGGTTGAGTGGCCATCTAGTGGGATCATCCATTAAGTAGGCAATGGATCGATATGGTAAAAGGAATGGACTATATATGTAACAATCTCTTCTTTATGAAATACTTCTATGATTATGTTATAGCGGATGCACCACCCTCCAAAATTTTTGGCCCGCATCCAAATCTCAGAGCCTTCCTTGGTTTTTCTCCCTCATGGTTGCGAACACCCAGGCCGAGTTCATGAACTCTTATTGAGTCTTTACACCCCTTTTTTTCTTGGTTGACCACATGTTGTCTTTTGGCATGTTGATTGCTATGTCATGCTTGTGAGTTTGTTCTCGCAATTTTGAAGGTTTGTCTTTGTGTGCATGACTTTTTTTTTCTCTATGAACGTCGGTCGTACTCACACACAAAGTTGCATGCATTGTCGCATAAATGTCATCACAGTAGTTTAAAGATCTATCTCATGTGTCACACTTGTCGCTCGTAACCTTGAATTTGTTCTCACTGAGTGCATGTTGTCTTCGTGGTTTGAGGTGTCTTATCGTCGAGTCACGTTAAGTGCCTGATCACAATGTCATGTATGCATAAGTTCACTTGCTCTCATACACAGCCATTTTTCCTTATAATCTCTCAACGAGACCCCAACTAAGCTCAAATATACAATATTAGCCCTAAGTGACCCTGCTCTGCTTCCCAGAATTGTGGAAAGCTTGAGGTTGTCATCCGTGGTAGCCTGCACTGCGCAATCCTGGAAGTGAGCTAACCAATTGTCTCCTAGAACTGTGCAGAAGTTGTCCCCAAGTCCGATCCACTCCACACTTCCCACAGCATCACTCATCAAGCCTCCCTCTAGTCTACCGGAAAACCTGAACTACACTGTGACCAGGGGCCACACTACTCCCCAAAAATGCGTAGAAGTTGCCTAGCTACCTGTCATGCATTGTCCGCAGAAACTGCACATTCATGTGAGTCAAACCTCTACTGGTATCACTTCACTGTTCTAAGGAATTGCGCAGATTTGACTGGTAGGCCCCTATTAGCTTGACCTGCACTCCCTCTGAGAATTACCCAGATTTCGCTGGTAGGCTGTCTGCTTGCTTCACCTACACTGCCTATGAAAATTGTGCAGTTTTGACTAGAAACCTCCTTGCTGCCCCACTATGTACTCATCCCAGAAACTATCCAAAACTACTTGTCCGACACTACCTCTCAGAAATGCGCAGTTATGACCAACAACTCCCCTCAGTCCGATCCAGCGCTTCTCTTCTTAGCTTTCTACATATTATATTATTATATATATATATAATTAATAAATTTCCATTCCCGGTAGCTAGGTCAAAATTTTCAAAAGGAAACTAGTCAATCAACGAGATATATCGAACTATTCGCCTACTTTGCCTAAAAATAGGAACTAATTACCTAATGCAATGTTCTTCTTAATAATACATCATTAAAATTAGAAATACTCATAACAAACCACTAACCATACCATACTGAGTAGTTTCAGCTAAAACAATGATTAAACAACCTTTTGAAATAAAGAAAAATTAATTTACAAGCAAAAATCAAGACTGTGTTAAAATGCAACATCACCTGCGAAAACTCCGAGTTTCGAAGCAACTTTTGCAGCGCCTCAAATTCTGTATATTCATGGCCTTCCTCTCATAAAAGGGAGCAACTAGGTAGTCACAAAATATCCCTGTGATGATAATGAACTCCTAAACCATTCTTTCAAATGGTTGCAAAAACTCTTGATCCCCTTGGATGGAAATCTAGGAGACTTTCGCAGCAAATTGTCCACTTTTACAACAACTTCAAGATTTTGAGCATATGATCACTACTTCTAATATAAAGTGCGAGAGGAAATATATAAGTATTGCCACATCCCTATAACACCCCACAAGGCAATCAAAAACTCAAAATTGCACCATCTCATCAACATAAAGGACTATATAAAATGTGCAGCATGTCCTTGTTGCATTTTTGCAAAATCCAAAAACTAACCTATTTTGACTTCTTCAGCAAACAGATAAAATTTAAAGCTTAGTGGCATCCATCTCATGAGAATTTACCTTTGTGTTGGCTTCTTCTAGTATATCCAACTTGCTCTTCTTCCTCTTTCTTCTAGATTTCTTGGCCTCAATAAGCTATTATTTTACTAACTCGGGTCTCCTTTTCAAGACCCAATTCTGGGTATACAAAATTATTACATGACCAGGTGGAGGAAAGGTCCACTTCAAAATATGTTTAGCCTTGTCAAGGACAGGTTCAACAACCTGTAATTAATTAAATAAACTCAGTTTATCCCTTTGATATTTTTTTGCATGCCAATCTACTTGTCGTTGAACTCCTTAAAGTTGTTCCAATAGTCTTTCAAACTCTTTCTGCTAATCAAAAAACACCCTCTATTTTGGTTGAATAGTCTCCTTCATTTGCATCTCCATCTTGGCAGCAGATGTCGTTCTAGGTCTCCTTAACTCCTCAAATGTCCCCTTCACATCTTCAACATCTATGATATGTTTGTTTTTGCCTTTAACATGTACCAATGCTCTCCTTGATGGTTTTCCTTCACTGGGATGAGCAACTTGTTATGATATTTTCTTCCTAAGTTCTCTATTTTCTTGTTGTAAATATGCTACCATTAGATGATCCTTGTCCAACTGATCTTGTCGTTCCTTAATTTTCTAATCCCTTTAATTTGAACTTCTTCGTGTGCACTTTCTAATATCTCAATAGCTTGAATAGGTGTAGAGTCTACATGAAATATTTTGGTTGAAGCTCTTCTCTCAGTCCGCTAGCCACTTTTTCTACCTTAGTTGAGAAGTCAAGTTTCTTGGCACTTATTTTTTCAACTGATTTATTCTTAATCAAAGGTTTTTTGACTGAGCTAGTTGTTGTATATGAGGACTCCTTGATTGCAAATGATGTCATATCTCTCTTAGTCCTTTGGTTGTTAGAAGATTGTGTTATCCACCCTAAAGAGATCAAAAGTCCTACCATGAATTCACCCTCTTGTTAATTTCCTTTATTACCAATAGTTTAATAAATGAATAATGAAATAAACTAGGTTCAACCTAACTCCCCTTTGCTTGAAATTTGTTAGGCAATTTTCTAAGACTCCTAAATAAATAGTAGGAAATATTCAAAATTTTCATGCTTGTAAAATGCATTAAAAGCCTAATATGATACTGATAAACTTTGTTGAACCACCCTTCACATGTAAAATACCTTTGAATCACCTCCAGTAGTGTACTATGGTGGTCTTGTACATATCTCCTTAGAACAATAGACCCATACCCCTCCTGGTATTTTGTTTACAAAAAGTCTTTGAAATGAGCCAAATCTAAATCCATACCCTTAAACCATTCCTTGCCATGTAAATGGATCTCAGTGGCATCAACTATTAATAACATTATGAATGGAAAAGTAAGTGTTCCAACCTTCTCCAGCAATCCATCAAAAACCTTGGAAAACTCCATAGTCAATTGTAAATTGTACCCTTGAATATTTTCACAAAACCTCAAACAACCCACCTACTCAAAAACCATTATGATGGTTGAGTTGTGATTAATAAATGTGACATATTGTAGCCAAAACATAACAATGACATCTCACATGTGCTTCCTTTCCTCTCGAGTTGACATGATTTTGTTTTGTAGCAATGAATAGTCTAGGATTTTAAAGTAACTTTTTTCGTGCAACAATGTGGGAGTAATGATAAGAATAAATATTCAATTTGAAACCTACGATGATGATTAACAAGAAACAAGCTTCACATAAGAGACTAGTCAATATAGTCGTTCTTCAAAAGAACCCCAAAAAGCTTGCAAATGTTTAACTGCTGACAAAGAATTTAAAGGGACAGGCACAATGCCTTATGAGAAGCGCAATGCTCAAGGTAATTGAGTTTCAAACACCTCCCAAGAGAAACGGTTAGGGTGACGAGCTTCAATTCTATTTCAACACATAAGACACTTTTCACATGGAAGCTCTGCATAGAAAAATGTAGTCTTGGATCCAAATAAATGCAAACTATAAGCATTGTGCAGTAGCATATCAATTCGGAGAAAACACAACGATTTGAGATAGTGCAGAGAATTATGAAAACATAACAAAGATGAATTTTCTCTTTTTGTAGGTTTCGAATGGGTTTAGTTCACTCATGAATGCAATTTAAAATTTATTGGCAACCAAAGAACAAAGATTAGTTTGATTTTTGAATTGTGAAAAGAGTTTTTTCTTCAGATTAACGAGAAAAGTAGTGTTGTGTGGAAATGCAGTGCCCCTGCCTCCTTTGCGCGTCACCTTAGCACGACCACACCACAAGTTTCCAATGCGAATAAATAGGAAATGAGCAATTTAAGATGAAGGTAAAAGTTCAAATAATCTCCCAAATCGGCTTGGAGCAGCATTAATAGCAATTATTGCAATTTGAAATTGAAATGATGAATGCACAACACCTCCTGGAAAACGCAGCGCTTTAGGAAACACAAAAGGTGCCCTTTTGATTGTTGTACTCATGTTGAGGTCATGACCTCTCATGAAATGACATCTAAACTAACTCAATAAAACCTCCAAAATTGTACCCAATCCTTTCTCATGATTGCTTTGATGTAAATGTGGTTGCTAGACTTAGGTGACTAACTCATGATGGCCAATGATTTTTATGATACGATCCTTTTGTACCCTTCCATGGGGACTAATGACTTCCTACGATTTCCCCTTCATCAATTAAGCCTCGTGACTTTAGAGATTTGGAATTTTAGAAAAATAGACAAACTTTACATGACACGTAACCCAAACCTTGACCTCTTTAAAGCATAGTAGTTAGGTCATCGTGACTAATATTTACAAATTGACCTCAGATAAATAAAAATACTAACATGAACAAGATTCCTGTAAAATAGGACCCTAATAAGCAGATTTTATTTCTTTAACGCTTCTAGCATTATGCTCTTCTCACTTATCCTTTTGTAATGGTGACTTTTGGTTGGAGTATTTGATGACCTGTTAGGGTTTTTTAACTTTATTTCGAGAGTGATGAGTGGAAATTTTCCTTTCATTGTGTATTCACTTGGTTTCCTATTTTTTTTCCCTTAACGTGCTACCTTCTATCTTCGTGGTCTCCAATCCATGCTTCTAGATTTGTGATTTTATATCAATAAACAAAGTATTAGAGGAGAACATCAATGAACTCTAGTAGGAAAATATTGAAGTACTTCCTTGACCTTAAGAAAAATTAAATGAATCACATGTTCTGGAGCAATGCATAATTTGAATGTAAATTAAGAACATCATTGAAGTGTATGTGTGTGTGGGATAATAATAGTGAGTGCATTGTGTGTACAAAGAAAAACTAAAGAGAAGTTGAAATTGATAACAAGTTAATTGCAAAAGAATAGTGACATGGATTTTGTCTTAGTGTGCCTGCAGAAGAAGGAAGAGCCTGATAAGGAATATGTGTGCTACAAAATTAGGTGTGGATGTGTAAGGGTAGTGGTATAAAATTGAAATCAAATTATAGAATGTTACCAAAGGTCTATGTTTGAAAATCTTATGAAAGTATAGATCTAACTAGAAGAAGCAAGTTGGTACCTACATAGATTTGAGGTTGACGCCTCAAAAAAATTTGAGGGCATCCTGGGATTGGGTTCTCAGAAAGAATTGATGTAATAAGACTGGGTGCTTTGAAATTACATCATTAAAAGAATAAGCTTTCGTGGATTTTCTCCTAGAATGGTTTCCATGTTAAAATCATTATGTATAAATTTGATGTGAATGTATTTTTATTGTGTATAAATTGCAAGTGATTAAATAGATGTTTAAAAAAGTGAAAAAATTATCATTTTTGATTCACATCCCTTCCTCTTAGTAATTCTTGATTCCAAATAGTTGGTAGTTTTGTGATTATTTTGTGAAATGCTATGGTTTTCGAATTCCATCTAAGTGTCATGTGCTAATAGGTAAGACATTGTCATTAATTCCATCATCGAACATGAAAGACATATAGAGTTTCATATTTATCACATTAACTATTGAATACGTATGGTATAAATTAATCTAGATAGTATGTTTTCTCAAGAAAAAAGTGGGGTGGTGAGTTGTAGCCATCCCACCTAACCAGATTACCAGGGGACATGGAAACACACTCCTGTGATAATTTAAATAACACTGCGTTATAGCATGCAATCCATCACTCAAGTTAGCATGAAATAAACCCATAGTGGCATTCAAATTTCTTAAATGATCATTCAGTTGTTTTCTTGTGTTATCTAGTGGAGGAAACATTTATCCATGGCCCCAAGGCGTGTTTTCTAGTTTAACTTCAGATTTGTTATGCTAAGTGAGGACTACAAATTTCCTTGGTGCACAGCGAAGGCCTATAACACTTCTATGAATAGGCTATTTCCACATGATTAATTGGAACTCTAGTCTAGGAAACAACATGTTTCCTAGATGGAATTTTGTTATAGCCCATATGGTGTTAAGTCTCAGGTTCAACTGTAGCACAACATAGATGGTATATTCCTAACCCATCACCATTTATTTTCTTTCCCAATTCATCTTTATTCTATATGTTAGTAAAGTTTCAAGCCACTTTTGTGCTAAATATTTTCTGCTCTCTATGGCCTCCTCCACATTTTAGTATGCTTCCCTTAAGAACTGTCTTCCCTACTGCCTCCTACCCTCTCAGCCTCCTCTAGGTTTTATATCCTTCTCTCATCCTTTGAAATAATTTTTACCTTTATTCCCCACAATTTCTTAAACCCTTGACTTTCCTCTTGGCTCCATTGGTGAGTTGTCCCGCGGTCGTTCATAATTTCCCTGTAGTCAATCTCTTTGTCACTAGTAGGCATGACTAGAATCTCCCCATGTAAATATGTTTTCCTATGTTGTCCCTTATTCCCATGTTTCCATGACATTGTTTGTCCATAGAGATAGATCATCCTCCTTCTCACCATCTCTTGTGTCAGACACTTTTAGAGTTCTTTTTCCTTTTTTCACATGCCTTGACAACAAGCTCAAGTGTGTAGAGGAGTGGCCTATTATCAGTAGAGGGTGAAAAATGGTAGCACATGTATGCATCATCACTAGGAGGAAGAATTGATGAATTTTTTAGATGTCACTTTAGGGCCGATCCAAGAATAACTCACCCATGCCAAGGGATAACGTTCCTCTCATAGACTTCATATCCTAGACATGGAGGTTTTAGTACAACTTGCATATTTGGTACCTAATAATGGTCACTCTTGTGGCAGGTTTAATTAGTAAATGAAGAGAATTGACCTCTATTGGCATATGAAGTTCCTACTAGGCATAACTCTCTTGTATCTACCTTAGCATCAAGCATACATTATCCACTCTCTTGAGCATTTGCATCAGCATATGAAGGACCTAGCCTATCAGATGAAGTGTATAAGTAAGCCTCTAGAAATATCTTCCTTAATGGGGGGCATAGCCAGAGATGAAAAAGATCCCATTGAAATTTCGACTATGGAATTTGACCCATCTTCGTGATTGTATGTCATGGTCTCACTATATTGGAGTTGTTTTCCTACTATTTACTTTCATCCAGTTAGGCCCGATATTTTCTATTTTATGATTTTGGTGCATGCCATCACTCAGTTATCTTAAAACTCTCTACAGAGAGCCCACCCTTTTCTTTGGCCAGGTATCCCCTATGAGAGACTAACCTTATATTTTTAGTAATGTTATGTAACTCCCATGTTTTATGGTAATACAGTTCACCACACAAGAAAAGTATGTGGGTACAAGGGTAAATTGATTAGGTAGGCATTATCACCCACCTTCTCCAACACTCAAAAGGACCATGTCATAAAGCCTTCATATTATTACCACGACATTGTATCCTTTCATTTCTCACATACAAGGAAACATTGTATCCCACTTTCAATTTTTCTCAATTTTATGCTCATCATGTTGGACCTTGTAGCTCTCATGTGACTTCTTAAATGCATCTTATACTTGGAAATAGATCTTAGCAATGATATTTTTCCCTTATTTCTTATTTTCGTGTCTACTATCACTCCTCCTTGTTTCCCATGAACAACATATAACAAAAAATGTGGTAGCTATCGAGAGCATGTTTTGAAATGGGAAGTATTGTGCACTACTTTGTTATTAGAGTGCTAACATTAAACTAGATTTTCATGGGGGTCATTGGATTCTTTTGATTGGAACGAATTAAATAATGAATGAATTTCATCTTCACTACTTCTACCTTACCATCATAGATCTTTAAACAAAAATATATTAATGTCTTTAGGTTGGTATCCATGTTCTGCTAAAGTATAGTAGAAAAGGAAGTAAGAAATTTAGTATCTCTAGCTATGGTGATAATCCTTGGTATCCCAAAGTGAAATTAGACCTTTCTAACAACATGTATGATAGATATTGTCCCTCTATGGTCATCTTAAAAGGAAAGAGAATATATATCTTGATATACCTATTAACTACCACAAATAGATATCCTTCTCCCTTCTTGCTTATTGGAAATCCACCAATGAAATCCATGGAGTTTCCTTGCCAAGGTCTAGTAGGAATAATTATGGGATGGTATGTAGCAAATATTTTGTTGCTAGGATTATCTGTATAATAAAGCATGCATTTTTTTAAAAATTCATAGACATCTTCTTGGAATCTATGCTAATACACAATGTACCTTTCTATGTTCTAATCTATCTTCCTAAGACCAAAATGAATTGAAACTTTGAAGGTGTCAACGACTTTGATAATCTACAATCTTTCACTTACAGAAACATAGGAGTTGTTTATATTGTATAGAAACCCACACTAGAGAGGATACTCATCCTTACCATGAACATATTTTACATAGACTTGCGCATACAGAAACACCTCTTTAATATCCTTGTACCGTAGCCCATCCTAGAGAGGATATTCATCCTTACAATCAACATTTTTTTACACAAACTTGAGTGTACAAGAACATATCTTTAAAGTCCACATATGTTATGCTTTGTATGAAGCATGGGAGTATTTGTATGAAGAATGGGTGAAATGATCAATACAAATGAGAGTACACAAAGTGATGATCTTGGACATGCATTTCTTTAAAAGTATTCCTAACCACTTAAGAAGTTTTAACTTTCTTATATTTCATGATTCAATGAAATTGTTGTAAAAAATATATCTACCTACCACATCTGCAAATACCGTAGAGCCTACCAATGGTCTACTTCCCCATCAAATAAATTTCCAATGCAGAGGTATAGTGAAATTATTGTAGAAAATAGACCTATCTACCACATCTACAAATACCATAGTGCCTAGCGTTGGTCTCCTTCCCCGTAAAATAAATTTCCAATGTATAGGTACAACAAGTTTGTTATCTAGCATATTTTAACGATGTGCAGTGTTTTTAATTACTTACATATCTTACCACTTATTGGTTTAATAATGTTTTCTTGTTTACGGACAAAGCCTACTAGGAGTGCTTGCAAATTGAGGGCTATAATTAGGGAATTTGTTTGAGATAAACTTTCTTCCACTAAAGGATTAGCATAACAAGGATTCGCACAACAATGTGATTAGCAACAAAATGTTTGTTGTAATACCTAAGCCAATTTCTAACACTCATTTCGCTGTCAAATACAATTTACACAACACAGGCATAATAAAATAATAAAAATAAGAAAGCTATATTAACCAATGAAACAAAAAGGTTTGTAAGTAAAAGTATGTTTTAAGCTAAAACTAGATGGATGAAATATTACAAATAGTTTTCAATAAGTGTGAAAGAGTTGAAAATTACAATGTTCATGATCTTTTGTTCCATAATTTCCATGAAGATTCTCTCGGAGGCATTGATAATTTGTACTATTTGACCCTAGATCTTATTTTGTCGGAGAGGTTTCCTGGAAGCTGCCAACAAATCCCAATGTCAAGCAAACACAATGTGGAAGTATTTAATAGAGAACATGTTAGAACCATGACATTATGATGTTGATGCTCTTCTAGCTTTATGAGCATGGAAACTTATGGATTTTCCAAATTTAACTTATTTTCATAGATGATAAATAGCCTTTTAATAAAAATTCTATAGTCATTTTATTTTGTTGAAAAATAATAAAAATATTTTAAAGATTAAAAATACAAGTTAATTTTATCCATTTTCAAAACATTCAAATTAATAAATGGATATGAAAACATTACAATTGATTTAAAATATAAATCAAACCATTATTTTTTTCCCAAGGAGAGATACAAAATTACATTTTATAATGCTAAAAAAATATTCAATAAAACCAACCATTGGTTTGTGCCCCATAATCAAAATTAATATAAGGAATAACACCTAACTACTCTTTTCTACCCCTCTTTTTCTCCAGAGTTGGGAGTACAAGTTAGAATAGCCATTTGATTATCTTCCTCATTTATAGTGATTTACTTATCTAAGTCAGAGCTCTCATATGCATTAATTCGTTTTATGTCACTCACCTCTCTATCAAAGATATGCTTCTCCTTCTTCTTCTGGTACTCTGTAGTCACTATTGTGATGGATCAATTTGGGAACGTCGATCCTATCTGCTCAGCCCCTTGATGCATAATGATTTCCTGAGAATTTTGATCACCAACATTTGTAGTGTTCTCTAGATTTTCCTCCTTTGCTTCATTATCTTATAGAAATGAGAACTGTTAGCCCTTTGGCTTTTGGTCTTGTCTCTTTTATCTTTTGTGATCTTTCTCTGCTTGATGACACAAATTTTGTAAATGTCTAGTTTGAAGATAAATACAACATCAGAATGTTGTATTTTCAAAATCTAAAGACTACGACCATTGAATATTATATGAATCAGGATATGATTTTTAAAACTTTAATTGAGGTCTACTTCTATGCATAGCCTAAGAAAGGTAAAATTTTCTTTTGTAACTCTATCCACATCCACTTTTAAGAACTTCCTCAATGAGTTTCCAATTCCTTCTAAAACTTTATGATTCCAAAAATGCAATGGGAGGTTATGTAGCCTTACCCGCACTATAATTTTGGAGACCACCATGGTATTAGAATCAAAACCCAAAAACCACGGAGTCATGAAAAGACCTACATTACCCCAAAACCATGGATTGTTCTTTAAGGCATAATCGAAGTCTTTATTTGTGCCAAATTTTACAACAAAAACCGCCCTAGAAACTAAATGAATATCGCATTTTTCAGTCTGGGTGCCAAAGATCCACTGATGAAAGTCCTTTGGCTTGGCCTAGAAACCATTATATCTCCATATAGTTGCTTTAGAATGGAATTCAGAGTAAATATCGTTGACCTTTGGCAGATTTACCATAAAATATGGCACCTCGTTCATCTTATCCATAATATAGGGTCTAGGGATATTAGGTATATGATCAGTATTTTTAGGTGGTTATTCCTTCCTTTTACTGCTTCTTTGAAATAAAACGACCTTTAATGTAACTAGATCTCAGACATGTTGGAAAGGGTGAGGGGATAAGAAAAAAATACCACAAATAAATCAACACAATAATAGAGTTGCGGCTCTTCTATTTGATTACAACGAACTCGGTGAGGGGTATTAAACCTTTTTGAACTAGTGACTGACCTAAAATAACTTGAAATGCAACCACACACTAAATTTGACTATCAATTAACTCAACTTAACTCAATTTGACTAAACTTGACTTAGTTAACTGACTCACTAAATTTAGCCAACTCTTCATGAGGGATTAATTAGCTATTTTAACACTCCCCCTTAATTATGACTGGTAAACTAAGACATGACTCATGAAAACTCAAGCATGCTAGTTCGTCTATGTCTCAGCTAGCCTTACAACAACCAAGTTTCTTCTATGAAACTCAAACACATACTTTTCTAATGACTTGATAAATATATCAAGCAATTGATCACTCTATTTACAATGCATCAAGTGGACTTCTCCATTCCTCACAATTTCTCTAATAAAATGATATATAGTATCAATATGCTTGCTCTTTTGATGAAACACGCTATTCGTTGATAGTGCAATCATTGAGGTATTGTCAAAATATATTGTTGTTGATCCTCATTATTTTTGCATGAGTCCATCCAATACTCTTCTTAACCACATTGCCTGAAATGTTGCTACTACATATTATGCTTCTACTAACGAAAGTGCCACAATAGGCTGCTTCTTATATGCCCATGAAATCACACCTGAACCAAGATGGAACACACAACCACAAGTTCTCTTCCTATTATCCAAAATACCAGCAAAATCACTATCTGTATATCCAATAAAATCCTTATTTTATTTACTTGCATATATTATGCCAACAATCTCTAATTCCTGCTTTGTATCTCAAAATTATTTTTCGTTCTCTCCAATGTGTGCCTTTTGGAGTCTCCATTAATTTGGAAATCAAACTCACTCCTTTCATTATATCTTGTCTTATAGCTGTAAGATACATGAGGCTTCAAAAAAATCTTTCAAAAAGAGTTGGATTGGTGTATGAACCTTCATCATGCCTGATTAACTTTGTAACTATTGTAACTCGTGTAGCGACACATTTGCAATTCTCCATCTTGAATCTTTTCAACATATATTTAGAATATTAATTTTGACAAATAAAATTTCATTTTTCATATTTCTCAACTTCTATGCCAAGCAAATATTTCATAAGTCTGAGATCTGCCATCTCAAACTCTTTCTTCATGTTTTCTTTAAATTCATCCAAGTCAAAATCACTTGTATAAATCATGCCATCAACATATAAGAAAAAAATCAAAATATGTCCATGCTTATTTCCCTTTGTGTACAAGGTACACTCAATGTTGCTTCAACAAAATCCGTCCTTGATCATGTAGTTTTTAATTCTGCTATACCAAGATCTAGGAACTTGCTTGAGTCCATAGAGCGCTTTCTTCAACTTGTAAACTTTAGTTTATTTACCTTAAACTTCAAAACTTGGAGGATGTTGCACATAGATTTCTTCTTCTATAATTCCATTCAAGAAGATTGATTTCACATCTATATGATATACTTTCGACTTGTTCTGAGATGATGTCGCTAGAACTGCTCTTACAATATCCAATCTGGCTACCGGGGCAAAATTTTCTCCAAAGTCTATTCTCGGTTGCTGCGAGAATCTTTTTGTAACAAGCCTTGCTTTAAACCTATCAATTTCACCTTTCTCATTTAACTTTGTCTTGTACACCCATTTTACACCAATGAGGTTTTTATCCTTTGGAAAATCAACTAAATCTCATGTTTCATTCTTTTCAATAGCTTCAATTTATTCATCCATGGCTTGCACCCAATTTTCATCTCTGATTGCTTCATCAAATGAAGAAGGTTGGAGTGACAACAATGCAAAGTTTGAACTAACATCTAAATAATCATAAATATCTTTCAGACTTCTCATTTTTCTCTTACCATTTCTTGATTTATCACCTAATTGACTACTTAGAGAATTTTGATTTGTTGATCTTCTTGTAGAGCCGTGTTGTTCAGGAAATATTGTAGTCCTGTCTGGTGTATTCTCTGGTGATTATTGCTCACTCTTCTCTTCTACATCCTCTTCCATCAATGGTGTGTGTGTATCAAATGTTTTTTATGCAGTCCCGTTCCATGACTCTTGTTCTTTGAACACAACATCTTTGTTGATTATGGTGTTCTTGGTGATAGTTATACAATTTGTAAGCTTTTGATTGCCCACTATAACAAATAAATATGCATTTTTCACTTTTATCTTCTAATTTCCCTCTTAATTCCTTAGGCACATGTGCATAAGCTACACATCCAAACACTCAAAGATGAGATAAACTACAAGACATACCCAACCATGCTTCTTTTGGTACTTGTTCATCACACTCTTTGTAGTTGATCTGTGTATCGCCTAAACAACCCATGCGATTTATTTTGCCCAATACGCATTAGACAAATTTCTTCCTTTAAACATGCTCCTTGCTATGTTCACAATTGTCTTGTTCTTTCTCTCTGCTACACCATTCTGTTGTGGTGTGCATATAGTTGTAAGTTGTCTTCTAATTCCATGTTGTTTGTAGTAATAATGGAACACACGATCTGACCTCAATACCTTGATCTACCGACCACTTTCGTTCTCTGGTAGGGCTTTGAATTCTTTGAAATTTACAAAAGTTGCAAAATTTTGCTTGATGAAGTAAACACAATTCTTTATGCTATAATCATCAATGGAAGTGATGAAGTAACAACTTCTACCTATCGACTATGTCCTTATAGGTCCACACAAGTTTGTATGCACTAGCTCAAGAGGTTGCTTTGCTCTGTATGCAACTCCCTTTGGAAAACTTTCACGGTGTTTCTTTCCTAAGATGAAACACTCACAAGTACTAACAGGTTCTTTGATGGGGGGGTAACACTATAACCATATGTTTCTACAGCAAAAATCTTAAACCAAAAAAGTGCAAGTGTCCAAAATGAAAGTGCCATAATGAGTAACCATTAAAACATGCAATTCTAAGTGAACTGACCTGATCACTGTAATTCATAATTAGAGGAAAGAGTATGTTCCACATCATCTACACCTTTGCTATAAGCATCTTTCTTGGGGGCTTATCATATATAACACACTCTTGTACTTGAAAGATAACTATGTATCGTTTATGTGTCAATTGACCAACACTTATCAAATTATGTTCGAGACTAGGGACATAGTATACCTCTAAGATTGTCTTTCGCTCCCCTGCTTGGTCAGAATATTGACCATTCTTTTTCCATCTACTTCCATGGTCTTGTCACTCCCCAAATTTACCTTTGTCTTCATATATTGATCCCAATTTGTAACCAAATTCTTCTTGCTTATCATGAGGTCACTGCAACCGTTGTCTAATAGCCACACATTATCATAAGTTTCATGCATGGTATGGCAAGCTAGGAGCATGGAGTTAGTACTCTTTGTAGTGACATTGACTCTTTGCTTTCCTTTATCATCTATCATCTTCCTGTAATCATGGGAATAGTGACCAAATTTATTGCAATAATAACATCTCACCTTTGATTTGTCAATTCTTTGATTATTGTTGAAGCTTATGGTTTTTCTTCCACTTTCATGCTTATGATTTTCTCTTCCATCTCTCTAACTACCATGTTTCCCACCTTGTCCTCTAGCTTTCGATCTACTTTTGCCTCGACCTCTGTCTTTTGAAATAAAAAAACAAAAATTGAAAGAGGTTTCTAAAGTGGAATCCTTATTTATATCTATCCTTGCCTCATGTGATAGAAGTGATCCCATCAACTCATAAATCTTCAATGGTTCCAAGTCCGTGGCTTTTTCTATGGTTGCTACCACAATATCAAATTTGGTAGAAGAAGATATGAGGACCTTCTCAATCACTGTTTTATCTTTAATATCTTTACCATATATTTTTAATTAATTTACAATAGTCATAATTCGATTCATGAATAAATAGATGTCCTTTGTCTCTTTCATCTGCAGACTTTCAAAATCTCTACTAATATTTTGCAACTTAAAAACATTGACTTTATCCATTCCTTTATAATGTGTCTCCAATGTATCCCATAAAGTCTTTGTTGAAGACGTGATCATAATTTTCTGGAACACTGCTCAGTCCAGTGCCTGTGGGATAAGCTACAATGCTTGTGCATTCTTCTTTTTGTTTTTCTTCCATAGTTCTCTCTCTGCATTAGTGAGAGCTCGTTCTTCTGCTTCATCCTTAGGTTGTGAAAACCAAAACCAGGCATGATCCCAAACATCATGAGCCTTCAATATGGTCTCCATATTAATGGCTCAAACTTCATAATTGAAACTAAGGTTGGAAATTTGAGAAAGCCATATTTCTTCAAATAATAAAACCCTCTTTTGCTAAACAACTCTATAATCCCTTTTCAATAAATGCCCTCTTCAAAAACATTAACATACCCTTTTTCAAAAAACCTTTTAAAAAGGATTATATTAAAAATATTTTCAAAAACCTTTTTGAAAACATTAATATATTAAAAAAACACTCTTTTATTTTTAAGGCCCTTATAAATATTTGATAAAATCAATCCTTTCTAAGAATACGTATCACTTTAACAACCCGCATGACTTTTCAAAATTTTAAAAAACATTGACCTCACATAGACTTCACCTTTTTCTCAATAGGTTAAGGGGGCTTGCACCCCCCCCCCCGCCCCCAACACACAGTTGTCCCATGCAAATAAGTCGACAGTGTGACGATTTTGTAATGCAATTTAAAAATAAATAAATGGTCAACCTTCTTCTCTTAGCCGTTTTCTCACTATGATGTGATGATTTTGTAATGCAATTTAAAAATAAATAAATTGTCAATCTTTTTCTCTTAGGCCGTTTTTTTATTGGCTTTGCTGGCTTGATGAATCTTGTGATGTTTCCTTGGTTTTGATACTAATTTGTTGGAAAGGCAGATGAAAATAGGTATAAAATAACAAAAATATTTCATACACAATAACACTAGTTGTGTCTCTTTTTTTAATCACATAAAACTTGATTGATTACAATGAACTAGGTGAGAGGTATTCAAACCTCTTTCCATTAGTGACTCTCTTAAAATAACTTGGTATGCAATGACACACTAAATTTGAATATGACTTAACTCGATTAGACTCAACCTGATACAGTTAACTGAGTCTCTAAAATTAGCCCACTCTTCATGCGAGAGCAATTAGCTATTTTAACAGGGAATCATCCACTTAATGTCATGTTTAGGATGATAGTTGAGTCACGCTCAATGGCATAGTCCTGCATCGTCGAGTCCTCTTGCGTAGAGTTCCGTGTATAAATCAAACTTTGAAGCTTTTCTAGAATACCCATCTTTTCTTAAATCTTCATCTTAAGATCTTGTACCAGATACCCATCCAGAACCCTCATGGTTACCGATTTTCCAGTAAGCATTTTTATAAAAAAAATGTAAAAATGCTCTTAGTGCCCGATCATGATATTTGCAGTTGGGGTCCTTCATACATGTTAAGGTATCCTTCGACTCTGAAACTTGAGAGGGGATCCATTTAAATTACCCCAGATCTATTGAACAAACAATTTTTTCGCACAAATCTGGTGGAAAAACAAGGTCTTTCTTGTGTTTGAGGGTTTTGATTCGAGGAAAGCCTCCACAGTTCCATGGAAGAAAAATATTTCGCTTCCATTCGGACCCTAACTGATTCCAAACTGGAGGAAAAGATCTGTGAGGGCTTTCCAATTGCAAATTGAACCTGCTATAAATATCAAAACAATGATCGATGTCACATATCTCGACTGTTGGATTTAGAGACGTCTAATTACAATAATTAGGTTGGAAATACGTGCATTATGATTATGATATCAAATACTGTCAGCAAGATTACATTTATATAATGATTAAATGTGCCAAATAATGTGATTAATTAAGTCATGGCATTATACGTATTTAAATAAGGATTTGGATACAAATACATATAGAATAATGTTAATCAATTATAATTGTTAATGGACCGATTATAATTGATTAAAATAATAGCAATAATAAATTTCTTGACAGCTAAATTTCGGCTGTCCAGATTTCTTGACAGCTAAATTTCGGCTGTCCAGATTTCTTGACAGCTAAATTTCGGCTGTCCAGATTTCTTGACAGCTAAATTTCGGCT
>APFE030414685.1:2234-18840 GCA_000404065.3 Pinus taeda
TCTTCATGAGTGTAATAGCTTTTCTTATTTGCATTTTGTTCCTTGTACCTTCTAACAGGTTCCTTCCCCTTGCCAATCTTATCCTTGTGAGGACATTTGGCAGCATAGTGTCCTACTCTTCCACAAGCAAAGCATTTGAATGGTAACTTACCTTGGAATCGTCCAGTGCCCCGTTGAAGATTTTTGACAAAATTTGATTCTTCTTCTTCTTCTTATATGTGTCCAAACTAATAGTAGTCTCCTTTGCCAGATACTATGAGGGCAGCTTCTCTCCTATCTGATGGTCCTCCTTTCCTCATCTCATAAGCAGTTAGAATTCCATGCAGCTGTGACATTTTAAGGTTTTGAAAATTCTCCGTTTCTTCTATTACAGAAACTTTAGATTCAAACCTAGGGGACAAAGATCTTAGAACTTTTTCAACTACAATAGCTTCCTTTACTTCTTCACCTAAATTTTTCATACAATTAACAATCTCATATACACGAAGAAAATAGTTAGCCACACTTTCATCATTGTACATTCTGAGATTTTCATACTGAATTCTGAGGGTTTGAAGTTTTGCTCGTTTTACCTGATCATCTCCTTCATAGCTCAGAACAATCTTGTCCCATATTTCCTTAGCGGATTTATACTGCATGACTTTGACAAATTCAAACTGTGATAGACATCCCAATAGAGTATTGACCGCCTTTGCATTCGTTTCATATTTCTTCTTCTCAGCAAGATCTGTGGGAGTCGATGATGGAAAAGTATACCCTGTATCTATGATATCCCAGACTTCAGTACCTAGAGATTGAAGATAGGCAGTAACTATTACCTTCCAGTATACGAAGTTTGTCCCATCAAAAACCGGTGGCCTGATTGATGCTTCCCTCTCGTAGTTGCTCATGATGAAAGATCTTCGTTCTAGCGATCAAGCTTTTCAGAAGGACCTGCTCTGATACCAATTGTTGGAAATAATACTGGAGGGGGGGGGGGTGAATCAGTATTATCATGTCAAATATTCCTTTTCTAAAACCAAATTTTATACACTACTTCAATTAACTAAACCCGCGTATATACGCAACTATTCAGAAGGAAACTCACGTATACAAAGAAAACTTTTAATTTACTTTCACTTTCTGATGATGATTGTTAATCTGTGATGCAGAATCAATTAACCAGCAACTAGAGACAGTAAAACAGAGCAGAAAGACAATCATACACAAGAACACAAGATATAAGGTGGAAACCCAATGTGGGTGAAAACCACCTGCTATAATTCGTCTCTATCTTTCTTTAATTAGAAACTTCTGTTTACAATTTACTGGTGCAGTCCTTTACTAGTACGCAGGCTGCAACCTGCAGAGAGCTACAACTCTCTCTCGTTTTCCAGCTTCTCCTGGAAGGGAGCTACAACCCCCTTTAGCTCTTGCACTAGCCAAGATATTAGTATGTAGGTGCTGGCCTACAGAAGGCTACAACCTTCTCTTTCTTCCAGGGACCATGTTTCATAAATTTTCAGACTGGATCCATGAACATTAATCAATCATCAAGAATTTCTTCATCAATCAATCACCTTTCACCAATTAGATCTGAATCAAGTAGATATCTCTCTGACAATTGTACCCAAGACACAGTACCAGTAACCACACACCAAAACAGAACCCAAAACACAGCAGTAGTGAACAGAAGCAACAAGATCATAGATTAAAATAGATACGCTACTTTAACAGCCTGAAACATGCATGCATACGCTTCTGCGTATGAAACAACCTGCGTATACGT
Organism: Pinus taeda; assembly: GCA_000404065.3. NCBI lineage: Eukaryota > Viridiplantae > Streptophyta > Pinopsida > Pinales > Pinaceae > Pinus > Pinus taeda. The sequence continues at coordinate 4,003 of APFE030414685.1, forward strand.
GTTCTGACTTCACTGAACCTGCGTGTATACGCGCCTTCACTTCATTGAACCAGAGTACAGATCTATAAAGGATAATTCACTCTTTCAGATATTCAATCACTAATTAACCCAGATTATTAGGCTTATAGATCAAGCAAGCGCCACATCTAGTAGATCAAAATCATTTAAAGATACTATCATTCAAGCTTAAAGATTATGACCCATGAATAGATCTTATCCTTCTTTTGCATTATGGTTCCTCCTTCATTCAGATCCAGATCTGCATCACAACCCAATTACCAATATACCCGCTCTAGCACTTTATCAGATATTCAATAATAATGCAGATGATCCTTTGCCACATGATCTCCTTCCTATTTTATAGTCTTAGGCCTTCCACAATACCATGGTCCAAAACCATAACATTTGAAAACCATGAACCCAAAACTAGGGATCAACACATCTGTCGAGACGCCATGGTCCAAAACATAGGTTCAAGTCCCAAGGACTAACTACCATGGACCAAAAGTATGATCCCCAACATATACGCGCTTTTTCAACATATAACCCACGTGTATACGCGTCTTTGTTTAGATGAACCTGCGGATATGTCTTTTTCTTTGCTCTGAGTGCCTGAACTAAGATCTGTTACCAAAGAGAGTTGCCATCAAGGACAACACTTGTGCCATAGCTCCAAACCTGTGCCATAATGCCAACAGTGAAACCCCTCAGCAACAAAGGTGTCCCCTTGAAGCCAAAACATCTCTGATATCAAATGTAGGTTTTAACCCCGTACAGAAATTACCGGCATACAAATTCTAAAACACAGAAAATAAACAATGTGAGAGCGTAACACATAAACACATATACACAAAGATTTTCCCCTGGATCCCAAAACCAGGACTACCAGCTTGATTTTTCATTATGTTCCTTTCAATGTTATAATACATATTTATACATGCTGAAGCATCCAATACCATGGACCGAAAACCATTGCTTCCAAAAAACATGTGTGAAAATCATGCACAAAACCGTAGGTGGGTCCACCCATCCTAACATAGGGTCAAAAACCAAAAATTTTTGGGGCGCTGCCCCGGACCTCATAAAGTGGGGTTACGGCTGTGCCTCAAACCCCATGTGACCACCCCCCGGCTACACAATCAGCACAATGAAGTGCAGCTCATCCCCCCCTCTAACCCCCTCGGTTAACTACATGGGTTAGTCTTGGAAAGAATATAACACAACCCAACAGCACACACAAAAGAACTTTTACCGATTTAATCATTGTAACTACTTAATCGCATTATCATTCTTTTGTATCCAATCTAAAGGAATGATCCATGTGATCTAGCCAACACAATGGTTAGATGGGATGAGGTTGGTTTACATAATACCTATATTAGGGTGTCTTGGAGAAACAATATACATTCAGAGAGGTTTTGTGTGCATGAAAAGACTGAGAGGTAGTGTTCACTAACAAAAATGTGGTGGAGCATGTATGCAAAGGTGCAAATGGAAGAAGGATCTATATATGCCTTCCAAGAATAATGATTGGTACAGATAGTGTGAATACATTATCTGCAGCTAAGGAAAAGTTTTTGGAGTGAGAAGTGGTTAGATTTTAGTTCATTTTACGCGTCGAATATCTAAAGAATAGCACAAAGAGATGTAATGTGCCTAAGAGGTAAAGAAACCTAAATCAAATGATATATCATTGAATATGATATTGTAGAGGAACAATGGATCGATAGCTAAGTATGTTCCAGTCCGCGTAGAATAGAATGAGTCTTGTAGTTGATTGTGAGCAATGCCATGTGTATGAAGGTTTGTTGGTGTTGGTGTTAGAATATCAGATGTATTTCAAATATGAAAAGGAAAAGGCATCACTACTGTGTTATATGGCTAAAATTTGTTCTGTGTGGGGTAGATGCCTAATGTGATATATGTATGTTGTTAAGAGGATTTAAGTAGAGTCTATTGCTAAGTCTCTTAACACTGAAAAGTGCACTTCATGAGTTTCCAAATCCAACATAATCAAATAAGTATCCAAACCATATAAGTGAAGTCATGTGCTGGGGTCAAACCCAGGAAGATTTCCTTGAAGCCGAATATATGAAATTATTTTATGCTTTCCTTACTTAGGAACATTTGAATCCAAAAGTATCACCTTTATATGCTGGCATCTGGCATCTTAGTTTAATACGAGATGAATGAAATACTACAGATCAATAGCTAATAACATTTGAATCACATGCTTCATACTTCTCTTTTGGGGAAATTATATTTCCTTCTACTTAACATTCTCTTAACATTTCCTCTTTAGCAGCCACACCAACTACATCTTTTGTTGTTTAGAAATGTCGAGAGCATAGTTGATTCATCTTTTCTCTTGATGTGACACCATAAATTCCAATATATAAAATATTCCTGTGGCACACTATATAACTATATTGTCTATATAATCAAACATGCATTGAAATACCTCAACATAAGTTGATGAAATTAATCTAGAGTAATTTTTCATGACAAGGGATGAATTTTCTAAGGTAGTGTTGTAGCGGCTACAACCACCCTCCAAAATTTTCCCTATACTTTGATTTTGAAGACTTCCTTCTTATCCAGAAGAGCTTATGTTGTACTGTTGTCAAGTAATCATGATCTGAATGACACTTATCTTTTTCATTTGTTCTTTTGTTTTCTTGTTTTAAACTTAACTGATCTTTCTAAGTCACAAATAAACTTCCTGACTTCTTCACACAACATTTATGGGCTTGCCTATATAAATTGCACAATCCTTGTGGGCAGTCAACCTTGATGATTGGAAATTGCACATTTTAGACTAGCAGTCAGCCTAAGCTCAGAAAATATGCAGTCATGGAAGGAAACCTAGCACTGAGCCTAGAAATTGTAGAATCCCTCACTGAGCTGGAAAGTTACCATGTTCCCTAGAATTGCACAATCTTTCCCAATAGTGTGCATGGAAAGTTTCCTGAAAAAGAAAAATCTAAAAGAAAAAAAATCATCCCCAGAAAATAGGGATCCATTATTAGTTCCTCGAATGTGACACGCCACTATTTTTAGAAGTTTCTGCTAAGTGTTGTTTTTTCCTTGATTTTAGGCATGCACATCATAAACCCTAATTTACTCAAATTTAATTAATCGTCACCTCTAGAGATTATTTTCACATTTGATCTTAGAGCTATAGCATTCCTGATAAGATCAAGGAACCTTCAGTGGAGTTGTTATTGCTTTTCCTAGTGAGTTTCACTTTTGTAGTCTTTTACGGCTTTTTCTGTCACTTTCTTTCATTTTGCTTGTGTGAGTGTTGTTTTGTTTATTTCTCTTCATCGTAAATGGAGTTTCAACTTATTTTAGCTTGTAGAAGTGTCATTTTAAGTTGTTGTTTTCCTTTCACACGTGTCACATCAATTTTCTTATTTTTGCACTTATGGTCATCATTGCGGCGACTCTCCTCGCATACATGATTTTCCTTTTGTTTGTTCAGTTTATGCACTTGATCTACATTTCTTCATTCATATTTAGTCAAATATGCACCCAGATCACATAATTACTCACTTCTTCTTGTTTTTCACACTTCCTCCAGGCATATATGTACTTCTCTTGGCTAGATTTTTCCTTGCCCACTTGGGCACTGCTCAATCCTAATGATCCAGATCTCTTCAACCACTGGAATTATCCAAGATATTTTACTCCTTTGATATTATCATTGTTGGGCCTTGGTTTTGGTCTTATTTTGCTCTAAGAAACTTACTTAACCATCTATTTATCATCCATTTTCAGTTCATTCATTCCATTTTGATGTATATTTGATATCCATTCAGGTATTTAGCTTTAATTTGTCAATTTCTAAATTTTTTATAAATGTTTGATTTTAAGTGCAAATTTGGCAATTTCAGAAATTCTCGTAATCACTCTATGGTTGATGTGGTTTCGGGACACTTGGGCACGAAATGAATACATGAATGGAAATCTTTGGAGCTAGGACTAAGCCACCTATGCTTGGTTCCAATAGAACAAGCTTTATTAGGCCCATTTGGAGCTAGTCAATCATGACTAGTCATCCAAAAATCCCATCTAAATAGGGAAGTTTTGAGATTCCATGGGATTGGTCATATTTCTTGGGATGAGGGTATTGAATTCGACTTGGATAGATGGATTAGAGTAGATGGGTTTGTTAGAGTGAATGTAGATTAGTTTGTTTCATGAGACTCCTTATTTAAGAGCCACAACTTTGATGGCTCATGTATTGACTTATTATACTTTTATGCCGTGATACTTTTGGATTGAGGAATTAATTTGAAGACTTGTGCTATTATTATTTTGCTGCTCAATGCTATGGATGTGTACTTGATTTGAGCTTCTGATATCACTTCTCAAGTGTGCAAGGCAAGGGTGGAGGGCCCCCATTTCAAGCTGAGTACACTTCCTTGTTAACTAGTTTTATTTCTTGTAATATGTTTAGTGTAGAATTGGTTTTTCAAAGCTCTATTTCAGATTGCTTTATAGTACATGAATGGTGATTGATTGCTTTAATTTATTAGCTTATTCATCACTTTATTGAGTTGAAGAAACACAAGTGTTCAAGTTGAGCATCTCTTCTGCTAAGATGATGAATTACAACTAGTTCCTTTGGTTTGCATGCAAGTAGTTTTTGTTGTGATTTTGAGTATTGAGATGAATAAATTATGATGAAATACTTTATGTGTCTCTTAAGTTAAGAGCTTCTTTCATTAACAATTTATCCATCTTAAGTTCTTGATTTTAATCTCTGATTCATTAAGTGATAGTTGAGGCAAAGGTGGACTTCTTGAGTCAAGAACCATCTTAATATTTTTCCTCTTCTTTAAACAAATTGAATTAGAGTTGTAGGATGTATTGCTTTTAAATACATTATCTTTCAAGGTTTGATTATATCTAATCTTCACATATAGTGAACTTGCCTCAAAGCATAAACAACCCAAATTGATAATAAATAATTGTGTTAGTTTAGGTACATAAATTAGCCCAACATTTTGGCGCCGTTGCCGGGGAGGCAAATATTGGCATAGTCAATAGAGAGATAAAATCCAAAACAAACAAAAACATTAGTTACATTTCTTTTCTTAAATTATGTTTCTTTATGCCTAGATTTAGAGATCCTCAAGGTAGATTTATTAAAAACCCCCCACAAGTAGAGATAGGATCATCACACACACCAGTTACTGGTAATCCAATAATTGAGGAATTAGTAGAAAAACAAAGAACTGGCCAAAGATTAACTTTGATTGAGAGGCAAACTTTGTTAGCTTGGGAAGCAAAACAAAAACAACCATCAACTTCAGGAAAACAGAAAGAAATTATCAAAGGAAAACCACCTGTTTTTCCATCTATAAGTCAACCTGACTTTGAACAACCTGAATTTTCACCCAAGATTGAAACAACTAAGTCAATGGCGGAAGAAGGACATGGATCTACTATCCTCACTCCTGAACAACGAATTGAGTATGAAAGACAACAAAGTGAATGGAGGAGGAAAAGAGAGGAGGAGGAAAAACAAGAACATGATAGGAAGATGGAAAATGATCGGAAAATACAAGAAGATAGTGATCATGAGGCTACCTTTGGCTTTCCAATAGTAGACACAAGTGCAATATTAGGAGAAGTAGTGAAAATGAAAAATATTCCACCTTCTGTATTTCCAAATTTCTATGGAATGTCTACAGAAGATCCCGATGCTTTTATGTTCGAATTTGATATTTTATGTAGAACATATGGGTATACTGATGACATCCATAAACTTCGTCTTTTTCTTGCAACATTGAAAGCAGCAGCCTTATAATGGTTCATGGGTTTAGGAGAACAAACAATAAATTCTTGGGATGACATGAGAAAAGTCTTCCTTAAAAAATATCAAGCTTATTGTAGATCTAGAGATTCTAACGAAGATGTTTTTAGAATGACACAACAAGAGGATGAAAGATTAGAGGAATATTTGGAAAGATTTGCATATAATCTGCAAAAATCTAAACAACACTCTTTAAATCAAGATACCATTCGAACAATCTTTCTCAAAGGTGTAAGGGATGAATACCTTGACATTTTGAATGTAATGGGTAAAGGAGACATTTCAAATTTGCCATTCGAAGAAATTGTTGAGTTATGTCAAAAGTATTCTAGAGGAAGATCAAAAACTGGAAAATGAGAAGTAAGCTCAAAAGCAGCAAAGTCAGCTGTAGGAGGGATCACAAGAGCTAAAATAGGGAGTTTATTGGAAAACTTCAAAACGGACCTCTTAAGTACATTAGGAACACAAGTGGATGTTCTTAAGGCAAACAAGAAGAAAGAAGAACAAGAACAAGCTTTAGCAATATTTTGTTCCAAATGTAGGAAGAAACATCCATTGAGAGAATGCCCTTTGGATAGTATCCAGGTATGTGGTCTTTGTACAAAAAATCATTCCACAGAAAACTGTCTAAAATTGAAAGAATTACAAATGAATTCAATGGAAGAAGTGCCAGGAATAGAAGGTTTTTATTATGTAGCACCTCGAAGACCATGGCAACCTAGGATGCTTCAGCAAACTCCACAACAATTCCCTCAACAAAATTACCTCTATCCACCTCAAAATATTTGGACTCCTCCAATGCCATGGCAAGCTTGGCCTCCACAACAATATCCAAAACAACCTGCACAAGGATGGAGAGGATATGGTTATGGAAACCAACCACCTCAACAGTATCAACAACATTACCAGCAACAATACCAACAACCAATTTCATATCCACCATATCCTCCATCCATGCCATTTCCGCAACAAAATTCTGCATATCCACCATCCATTCCATTCCAACAGCAGAATCCACCACCATTTTTGACACAACCACAACAGTTACAGTTACCCTCAAACCAACCCATACCAACTCAATTACCAGCCCAACCAGTGGAAAATCCGAATAACAAAGTGGACAAGTCTGCATACACTATAGAGGAAGCAACATATTTTCCGACTTACTCTATTATTCCTCTAAATGATGTCCATTTAAGGTCTGGCAAAGTACTTAAAAAATATTCTCCGTCAATTGTAGAAGAACCAACTGAACAAGGAGAATCACCTGAAGCATCACAAACTGAAATACAAGTTCAGAAAGGAAAATCAATTACAACTCAAACACCACCTTATCCTGAAAGGTTAGTGGAACAACCAAAAGTAATAAGCCTTCCTGAATTTGATATTTTAGATGAATTAAAAAATGATTATGTAAAAATTCGTTTGTTGAAAGAAATTAAAGAAATACCAATATATGCTAAAACAATAAAGGAATTATGCATTAAGAAATCAGGGAAAAAGAGAAAGGATCCCATTACAATTCAAGTCATTGGTAAGCTAGCAAGCTTCATGTCTACACAAACTACTGTAGAAAAATATATTGATCTTGGTATCCCTATGGTTACTATATCAATAAATAATTTCTCAGTACCAAATACATTAATAGACTTGGGAGAAGCTATAAATGTAATAACAATGGAGACAATGAAAACTCTACAATTAAACGACATTAGATCAACTTCTACAATCATAGAACTAGCAGATAGATCTAAAGTTGTTCCGGAAGGAATATTAGAAGATATCATAGTCTCTTTGGATTCATGGGAATATCCTGTTGACTTCCTTATCCTGCAACCAAAAACACAATCTAGGAGGACATCCTTCTATCTTAGGCAGACCATGGTTAGCTACCGATAGATGGCCTTTATAGGATGCGCAGATCAGGAAGTATGATTATTTCACATGAAGATGAGAGGAAACATATTGCTTCTTTATTCACCTACACAATCAACTTCTTTAGAATCAGTACTTGAAACTCAAGAAAAACAACAAACTAAATCAGTTTTGAGTATAAATCAATTCTTTGATTTTAGAGAAGAGGAAGAGAATGAAGACTTAATGGATCTTTTCATTTCAGAACCAAGTATTTCAGAGTAGCTTAGAGAAGTTCAATATGAAGCTGCAAGTGACCTTTTGAATCAGTGTTTCCAGGAAACTTGTACTATTCAAACCTTGCAAAATTCTTTTATAGATATCTTTCCTGTAAACACAATTTCCAATCCAACAATAAAAACAATCGAGGTATATCCTGGAAAACATTTAAATATTGGGAACCAGTTGCAATCAAAACAAGAACAAGAGGTAATTGCATTACTACAAAAATACTCAAAAGCATTTGCCTGGGATTATACTGATATGCAAGGAATCCATCCTAGCACATGTATCCACCACATCTATACAGATGATAAACATAAACCTGTAAGACAACCTCAAATACGAATGAATCCTATGATGAAAGAAATAGTGAAAGAGGAACTGCAAAAACTGTTAAATGTTGGATTCATCTATCCTATTTCAGATAGTCAATGGGTTTCTCCACTAGTTATTGTACCAAAGAAAAATGGAAAGTGGAGAGTATGTGTAGACTCTCGGGAATTAAACAAAGCTACATTAAAAGATCATTTTCCTCTACCATTCATTGACCAGGTGTTAGACTCTTTGGATGGAAAGAAGTACTTCTCTTTATTGGATGGGTTTAGCGGGTAAAACCATATTAGAATAGCAATAGAAGACCAAGACAAGACTACATTTACTTGACCATGGGGAACCTATGCATATAATGTTTTGTCATTTGGTTTATGCAATGCACCTGCAACTTTTCAAAGAGCAGTGCTTGCAATATTTGCTGATCTAGTCCATGAATGTGTAGAGGTTTATATGGATGACTTCACAGTTTATGGAAATACATATGATGATTGCCTCAACAATCTTGAGAAAGTCTTGAAAAGATGTATAGAAACAAATTTGTCATTGAGTAACGAAAAATGCTATATGATGTTGACAGAGGGTATAGTTTTGGGACACCATATTTCCGCTTCAGGAATTAAGGTGGATCTAGCCAAAATCCAAGTCCTAGTTAATCTGATGCCACCTACAACACAAAAGGAGGTAAGAAGTTTCTTGGGCTATGCGGGCTATTATAGACGATTCATTGAAAACTTTAGTAAAATAGCTCAACCTCTGTTCAAACTGTTAGCACGAGATGTTGAATTTGAATGGACAAATAGTTGTCAAAATGCATTTCAAATTCTAAAAGACAAATTGTCAGTGGCACCCATACTGCGTGGGCCAAACTGGTCTTTGCCATTTCATATTTCCACTGACGCATCAGATACTGCGATAGGTGCCTCTCTTGGATAGAAAGAAAATTTGTTCAATTATGCAATATATTTTATAAGTAAGAATCTAACACCTGCAGAATTGAACCACACAGTCACAGAAAAAGAAATGTTAGCCGTCATACATGCAGTAAATAAATTCAGGCACTATATAACAAGATATCAAGTTTTCATTCACACAGATCATTCAGAAATAAAATACTTGATGAATAAACCCATCACCAATGGAAGAATCACAAGATGGCTCCTGTTATTGCAAGAATTTAATATCACAATACAAGACCGACCAGGCAAAGAAAATCAAGTGGCTGACTTTTTGTCCTGCATACAATCACCTGACGACCCAAATCCAGTTATAGACAACTTTCCAGATGAACATCTGTTTGCCATAACAGTAAAAACACCTTGGTTTGCAGACATTGCAAATTATTTGTCATCTGGAAAATTTCCAACCCAATTCACTAACAAACAAAGAAAGAAAATTGTTAGAGAAAGTTCTAGGTATAGCTGGGTGAATGGTGATTTATTTTATACTAGTTCAGATCTAATGATTAAAAAATGTGTGCGTGAAGATGAAATATTAGACATTTTGAGAGCATGTCATGATGAACCATGTGGTGGTCATTTTGCAGACAAACGAACAACATATAAGGTGCTGCAATTGTATTGGCCATCTGTCTTCAGAGATTCTAAGGCATATGTCAAGCAATGTGATAGTTGCCAAAGAACAGGGAGACCAATCATATCAGATGAGATTCCGCTCAAGCCACAGGTCCTCATTGAGCCATTTGAGCAGTGGGCACTTGATTTGTTGGACCTATTAATCCACCATCAAATGGAAAAAGGTACATTCTAGTATGCACGGACTATGTAACCAAATGGGCAGAAGCCAAAGCAGTGAGCAGAGCAACAGAAGATACCGTGGTCACCTTCCTCTTTGAAGAAACTTTTGTAAGATATGGAGTACCTAGACAGATTGTAACAGATCAAGGAACACAATTTACATCAAAGCTAGTACGGGATCTGACAGAGAAATACAAGATTAAACACAGGAAGTCTACACCATATCACCCTTAAGCAAATGGTCAGGTAGAATCCATAAATAAAGTCCTAGAAAATATCATGACTAAAACAGTACAGCTAAATAGAAGAGATTGGTCTAAAAATTTAAAGGATGCACTATGGGCCTACAAAATCACATGGAAGAACACAACTGGTTTTAGTCCATACCAGTTGGTCTATGGGAAAGAAGCCTTATTGCCTTTAGAATTTCAGATACAAACATATAGACTAGCAGCTGAATTAGGACTGGACCTAACCGAAGCACAACAACAGAGGATCATGGAATTGAACCAATTGGATGAGCATCGACAACAAGCTATAGAACATACTACATTGGTGAAACAACAAAGAATGAAGTGGCACGACAGATACGTCAAAACAAAGACATTTCACAAGGGAGACTGGGCCTTACTTTTTGACTCCAAATTCAAAGAATTCGAAGAAAATTTTACGACACACTGGCTTGGTCCATATGAAATTGAAGAAATCTTTGATAATGGAGCAGTAAAGATCAAGACAATTGACCAGGACTCCACCTCATTTGTCGTAAATGGACATAGGCTCAAATTTTATAATAGGCCTATCAGTAAGGAAGCATTCATGAAACAACTGATAGAAGAAACAGGACTGGAAATTATGGCTCAGCCATCTTCCAGTTTGGAAAATGAATAATATATATATATATATATTATTATATTAAAGAAGAAGAAAAAAACATAAAAAATCATAATTTGTTTGCTGGTGAAAACCAGGCAACTGGCACCACGCAAACACGAACTCACAGGGGAAAACTAGGGTAACCTGGACTCTATGAATTCTATATTATTTTTCTACTATTCTTACACAATTTCAATGTAGGAACTCTCCACAACTGACTTGGGGACAAGTCAAAACTTCAGCAAGGGAGAGCATTGCATCAGGCTTTTAGCTGGAAAGTTGAGGTATTGTATTGTCCACATAGGGACCTGAAGCAAGAGATCGTTGCAGCAGAACCTGAAGAGACCTGTTAATGGCAACACAACATTCCATAAGCATTGCAGAGGGACCTGAGTCAAGACATTATTACAGAGGGACCTGAACAATTCAGGAAATGGAGCATGGAGAACAAGGAGCAGCAATAAAGTCTACTTTTCATACATCTACAACATTTTGATTCCATTCCACCTGTACAGACATCATCCAAGGGAGTATATTCATAGTCATTTTGTGCTTGAAATTCAAATTTTTTAGAAATTTTTAGTCTTTGATCTAGTTGAAGTTAGTACCTGAGGATATTCATTAACATTCATATCCTACATTCCTTATACATATCCTATATTCCCTATACATATTCCATTTCATTCATATACATTCCCTATACATATTCCCTATAAACCTAAGTATTTTTCTTTAGAAGCAAAATACCAAGCTAGGACAACTCTTTCCACCTGCACATACAACTCAAAGCATTAGTGGGGGTGATAATTTTAAATATGACCCAAATGGTCATTTTAAAATTATAAAGTTATGTTATACAAAGTTAAACAAACCCCATGCGCTATATGGAAATCAAAGGTTATTATATGTCATAATAAATATATACCATAGTTCAAAAACATGAATGCGCTAAAGTTATGGTATATAATCTAATGCGCAAAGGCTATAAAGTTATGGTATAATGTGCAAAGGCTATAACCAAAGGTTATGATATGTGAAACCAATGCGCATGTGATATAAGGTATAAAATCCAACGTGCATATAACCTAAGGATAATGCATATGGTACCGGGGCGCATCACATATGGAATATGACATAAGAAAAGGATGAAAGGGCACGTATGGAATACAAATAAATGAAACATCCGCGCACAAACCATATGACACAATTATGAATATGAGCATTGCGGTGGGGTAATGAAATATTATTGCAAAGATATCATTGCAATGCAAAGCGCACGACGGTGGCCATAATAAAAAACGCTGCAACCATGAATAAAACATTAACCACAAACACCAACAGGCCAGCACATAGGTACGGGCTTAACACGGTGTCATGGCAACTCGTCGTCATTGGACAAATTTCGGTGAAAGGTCATGCGTATGAAACAATAATTCGACCATCCTCATGACACAGTTGGGCGACTGGTCAAAGAGGACGGCCATGTAAACCATGCATTGTAAACACCAATGGATGAGAAGCGCAGTACAACCCTAAAACGGTCATAAACCGACCTCTCCTGCGTTGTTTAAACCATAAGCCTCATTGCCATAGCTTAGAGAAATGGTGTTTGAAGCTGCAGCACAGTAAAAAGGAGGGTGAAATGAGTTTGAGGCGAATTTAAAGAAGGAGCTTGGGTTTAATGTTCAGAGATAGCCGATTTTCTGGATCCAGTCAGGTAACAGTGAAGTTTATTTACGCTCGACGATTGTGGGATATGTTGTGATTGCTTGTCATTAACTGATAAATCCATTGCCTTGCCACCAGTTTAATTGACCGAAGTAATAGGGATTTGGAGCACCCGGTTACACTCCACGCACTCATTGACAGTCAGGTAACACTACAAATCCGTGTTATCTCCAGTTGACAGCACTTATGGATATAGTGATAGATTTTGATGTGTTAATCCTGGTATAGCAAGTAGTAGTTAAACAAGCAGCATTTAAATTCCAGATATATTGCATGCATAACATGTTAGAAGGATTTCGAATTGTATGTGGAATATGGTGCATTAAAAACGGAATGTTAGTTCGAAACAGGGGAGGCAGAGTTCATATAGTGCCAAGGGTTGTTTCAAATATGCACTGTTAACCATTGTTTCAATTAACATACCCCTTGCTGCGCACTGTCAACTGTGATGCATTTATGGTCTCTGTTATGTGCCTGTGCATGTTGATATATTTGTAGTTTTACCAGAACAGAGGGCCAAGTGCCGGACTGTCATGTGCATTATTGGTTGCCAAAAGGAGTCTGCTTGTTGAACCATTCAACAATGCTGTGTTTTTTTTTAATTGATATGTTGAGGCCAAAATATGTATATAGTGTCATGCTGAGGCCGAAAAGTTTATGCATATTTGGTTGAGGTCGGGAGTTTTTTTTTGCATATTTGGTTGAGGCCGAGAGCCTTTATGCATTTTTGTGGTTTTTATGATGAGTCTACAAGCATATTTTATGCTACAGTCGAATGCCTTTATATAAATGATTTTGCTTAGGCCGAAAGTGTGTTGAAAGTTTTGTTTTGATAATGAGGCCGCAAGCATAATTCTCAGAATTTTATGACACAGTTGAGAGCCTTGTTTTTTCTTAGGCCGAGAACATTTTGGGAATTTTGGTTTTGATGATGTCGAGAGCCAAATTCTTCAGTTTTGTTTTAAATACACAGTAAAATCATGTTTTTTTTGGGTGATGAGTAAACATTTTGCATGTGTATTTAATTTTCAAGAACAGAGATCAGCATATTAACAGGAGATATACAGGTGTTGTTTACATTGAACAGGGGATTAAAACAATGATTTTGCAAAGGGAAGAATATAACATAGGTTAAGGAAGTCAGAGTTGAGTTGAGTCAAAGGAGGAAGGTAAGCTTCTTTGCTTCCAGAATTTCATTTTAGAAGAACAATAGTCATAAATTTTTATTGTTGAAATGAAGTTAGTAACAGCAGAAGCATACATTGATTGGTTTACAAAAACAATGACAAACCGAGTAGAGCCAAAATTTCAGATAGAAAGCTGGGGAAAAGAGACTATAGAAAAACTTTATCAGGCAGGGATGATAGGTTTTTTACAAAAATTTAATGGCCATTCTGAGGAGATAACCAAGGACTTTATAAATAATTTCAGTCAGGACCAGACTCGAGTAGGGGAAATCATTGTTCCAGTAACCCAAGAATACCTGTCCAAAGCCTTAGATTTGCCAATGATAGGGGAGAAGTATTACAAAGGCCTACACTTCAAGGAGAAAGCGTGGACTTTCTTCCTTGAGAAAAATCGGAAGGGGACATTTGATAGGACAAAAGGGATACCTAGGGAGTGGTTTAATGAACCCTGGGGTGAATTGGTCTTGGTCATCCAAAAGTTCTTGACTTGTGATCGAGGATATAGCATTGCCCACTTGTATCATGTTAGACTTCTACAACACATCAAAGTGGAAGATAGGATTAATTTACCATATTTCCTATATAGGAGTCTTTTGAGAATGATTGAAACAGTAAAACATGAACACAGGCCTAAAGCAGGACAGATATACCATCAAGGATTAATCAAAATCCTAGTTGAGTACCAGGTGAGATCACAGGGCATAATGTGGAGAGAATTCACGATTAAAAATCATTTTACTGAACATATTATTGAGGCATAGGACAAAATAGAACAGGAAAACAGAAGCTTGATGAATTCCCCCTTGTATCCAAGAACAAGAGCTAGAAATATGGCCATGCATGAAACTGAAATATCTGTCATGTCTATTCCTAGGAGGTTTAGGAATAAGAGTCCCATTGACTTAGACAAATAAGTAGAGGCATATTCTCCCAGAAAACAAGAAGAACATGATATTGCACAAGAAGTACTTGAACGGGATTCCACATATGATGATGATGC
>APFE030414690.1:0-12311 GCA_000404065.3 Pinus taeda
ACGTGCAACCCAGAGAAGGAAAATGGAAGATGATGATGTTCATACCGAGAATGAGAAATATTTTTGCAAGCTTTATACACCATGGAAAATAAGGTAGAAAAATTGTTTGAATATTATGAAAAGAAATTAGAAAAGAAGGAAAATAAGAAGAAAGAGAATGCAGAGGACAATGCTTTAGTGAATCAGGAAAATGGAGGAGAACCTCTTGAACCTCCATCTCCATATTCAAGTGAATTTTATTCTTCTTCATCATCGCATTCTAGTCATTGTAACAGAAAACATATAAATGCCTCTAAAAAGCATTTTTAAAGTTAGATGCAAAGTTTGATTTTCCAATGTTTAATGGAGAATATAATGCAGAAATGATAAATAATTGGATCAAATAGATTTAAGTGTATGTTCAGTTCAACATATCAAAGAAGATGAGGCAAAGATCCAATTAGCATCTCTTTGACTTGGGGGCAATTCTATCATATGGTGGGAGAGAAAACTTCAGAAAGGTAGAAAGCATGTGGGTAAACTCTTTTATTCTCGGTCTGAATTTCTTTCTTCATTAAAAGGATAATTTTATCCATTAGGATATCACTAGAAAGACATGATAGAATGACAACATTTGAGACAAGGAAAAGGTCAAGAAGTTAAAATTTTAATAGAGGAATTTTGGAAGCAAGATATGGCATTGGGAATTCCTTTAGATTCACCTAATACTTTGATGAAATATATTAGTTCTTTACATAATTATCTCCAACATTCTTTCTTAATGTTTGAACCCACTATTCTTGATTTGGCTAGTGTGAAATTCATTCACATGGAAAGCATGGGAAACTGTGAACAAGGAAACCATGCAAAGAAGGCAGTGACAACAAGGAAAAAGGAAGCAAATCCCTCTTGTGCCCATTGTGAGAAAGAAGGGCATGATGAGGAGAATTGTTGGAAACTGAATCCAAAATTGAAGTGAAAGAGGATGGGTGGAAAAAGGAAGCAAAAGATAGTTGCTACCATGTAATAAGACGAATATGATTTAGATGATAAGATGAAGGTTACAATTGTTGGGATTGCAGATGTTGGACCAATTGACATGGGTTTTGATTCAAGTGATGAGATGAGGATCACAGTTGTTGGGATTATAGATGATGGACCAATTGACTTGGGTTCTAATTCAAGCAATGAGATGAATATTAGAGCAAGTGTTGTACCAAATATCTGAAGAACACCAAAGAATACATGGTTCCAAGAACTTGGGGAGATAAACCATAGAATTGAAGAAGATAATGTTGAACTAAGGAGACTTGTACGACAGGAAAAAGAGTAAAATCAAGGATTACAACTTCAATTACAAGCTAGAGAGGATTCCTTGGAAAAATTGAAGTGCGACGAAGGCTTAACAAATCAATCATCAACAACTTCAAAATCCACAACTAAGGTAAACTATAGTAGTGATTCTTCAGTTCCATGTTCTCATTTTGATGGTGATTTTGGTGCATTTGAAAATCATACTATAGACATTGGTTTGAAGAAAATGAAGAAGATAGGATATGAGGGAAAGGGCTTAGGAGTTAATGGCTGAGGAATTGTGAATCCCATCCAAGTGGTAGAAATACCTCGATATGAAGGATTGGGATATGTCAAAAAGGAAGAGACATAAGAGTCTTCAAGTGACAAGTCTGAGATAATGAAAATAACACCATGACATTCCAGTGATAGTGAACATTCCAAAGGAAAAGATAAGGCAAGCTATCCTCACTAGAACCACACCAAAGACAACATTTAAAAGAAGGTCAAGAACGTATGGAGGAAGAAAACCCATTGCAACCATTCCAACAAGGGTATACATTAGATAGGCACACGTTGGAATCTCCATTCAAAGAAACAACCAAAGAAGGACAAGGAGCATATGAAAGAACCTATGAAGGAACCTTCCAATGAAGAGGATCAATAAGGAAGCTAGCTACAGACAGAAAGTCCATTAACCTGGTTAGGTAAGAAACGGGTATCATTTCTAAGCAATTTAGCATGACCATTATTGAAAATCACATGTTATTTTATTAAAGCTTTTAAAAGTAATGAATGTATAGATTCACTTGTGCATGCAACATAGTGATATTTTGGCCTTTAGTTGGGTAGCATGGGGTACGGTTTATATTTTAAACTTGACCATGAGTGTGGTATAAACTCTTGGAAAGTATGGTCTTACAAGTTGGACATGTATTGGAAACTACAAATCTGCATATGGATATAGGTGTTGGTTTCATCACTTCATGCTCCAAAGAACAAAGGTGAAGAAGAAGAAAGTGTGTCCTTTTAGAGATATTTTTTATGCAGATCAAGATTGTAGTACAGTTTACACTTTTGGAGGACCAAAAATACTTCAATGGGGAGGATTGCTCTAGGTGGATTTGGAGAAATTCAAAAATAAAAGTTGTCAAATTGTATAAAATTCATGACCAAGGTGAAGAGTTTGTAATTATGAATCCAACGACATAGATGATGCCTCAATCTGAGTTTTTATGACTAACTTATCATAGTTTGAAGTTCATAGGACAAGCAAGAAAAGAGGGGCCCACTATGTGCCACATTAGACCCATGGATTGCATGTCAACCAGCTATTGGCCTACCAATGAATGACACTTTTCATTGGATATTGGTTCCCTGGGCCTATAAAAGTAAAAAAGGAATAATATTAAATAATTATATAAAAAATCATTTAAAAAAATATGTAAATATGGTTATTAAAACGATGTAAAAAAAAAGGTTTTATATAATAATTTTATACAATCACGGATATTTAAAAAAAGAAAAGGTTTTTTATATTTTTATATGGTTACAAATCCAAACCATATGTTAAAAATTAAAAAAGGGTTGTTATAAAATACACCATATATAACATATGGTGGGTGTCGTTATGGTTTAATCTAGATTACCACTTAAAATATCACATGGTAGATGGCTAAATGACATTCAGCATGGTTAATAACCATGTGGTCGAGTGAAAGATATGTGGTGACTATTGTTAATATAACAAAATGAGCCAAATAATTTCAGCAAATCAATATGTGATGTGACAGAGCATGTGGAGTTTGACCTCGAGCCACCCACAATCTAACACATCGAACCATAAATGGACCACGATGGGGACTTTGTAAATTTTTCCTGATGCACATTATTTAAACTTCTCCATGTCAATTGAGCAAAACTGGTTGGATGGAGCGAAACAGCGTCAAGGGTGGTAGAGATCAAAACCATGCACAAAGGAACTATTCCCATGTGTGAATACTGAGGTGGTATATTCTAGGTATATTCTAGAGAATATTCATAGGAAATATTTTTGAGAATATTATCCTTTTATATTGTGTGGAATATTGAACATTCCCTATGGAGCCAAAATTGACAATGTCAGAATGGGGCCATGTTTATACTCATTTTAACTAGAATTTCACAAAGATCGAGATGGCACAGTCAATTTTTGCATCATGGCAGAAACACGACTTCATCTTTAATTGTTGGGCTTGAAACTTGAGACAACACTGCGGCTTTCAAAAGTGGGTCATTTTTATAGTCAAAAGTCTTAGCATGATGAGATGGACTTGCTGGTGTTGTGATTCCTATGTTTTGAGTAGTCGAATTTCAAGTCACTACTAGGATTGGAGGTATAATGATGTATTTTTCATGTACTATCCTTTCTTTTTCATGAGATGAATGAAGCGACATCCCCACTATTGAAACAAGGCCTAGAGACGTAGTCCACACTGGATGAACTATGTTACCAAATATTGTGTGCATTGTCTTGATGGTTTCCTTTATATTGCTTCTTCCTTAAACTTTTGCATACATGGAATTTACATGCCCTTTCGTGAAATTATGCTAACATAATTCAAGAAACGATATTGGATAATGTTGGTAAATCAGAGAATCTAGATCAACTAGATATTCAACTACCTGTCCTTTCATGCCTAGCCAGTATAATTCCCTCCTAAGTGTTGTAATAAATTTATGGTATCCAAGATGAGGTCAAAAGGGAATTTTGTGATGTTCATACATGATTAATTGCTTAAGTTTACGCACATTATGAAATTATATTTCTAAAATTTAACATATCATATTTTTTTAATGCATATTCTAATTTTTCTGATTGAATGACTTCATTTATCAAATATCCTTGTATTTTTCTACATATATGATAGTTTAAGGATGATGTTTTAATTTTCTCAAAAAAGTATGTTTTAATGTTGCATATAGAAATTCCAAAAACCTATTTCAACTTCTACTTAATGCATCTACCACTTTGTTTTCTTTTCCTTTGATATGTTTGATATGAAATTCAAACTCACTTAGAAAATCCATCCATCTAGCCATTGATGCATTTAAATCGGGTTGGCTAAAAAAGTATTTCAAGCTTATATGATTAGTAAGCAATGTGATTTTCTTGCCTATCAAATAATGGTCCCACATTTTTAATGTGTGTATTATTATAGTTAGCTCTAAATCATACACATCATAATTATTTTCATGATCTTTTACCTTACTAGATTGATAGGTTATTACATTATTATCCTGCATTAATACCGCGCCTAACCCATTGAGGTAAGATTTTGTACATATTATGTAATCCTTATTAAGATCAACAATTTTAAGTATCGACATTATAGTCAATATATGTTTCATCTAGTCAAAAATTTCTTGGCACTTTGAAGTCCACACAAATTAGACTCCCTATTTTGTAGGGAGGTTATAGGGTAGGCCAACTTAGAAAACTGTTAAATAAATCTAATTTAATGCCATATAATTCCTATGAAAGATATGATATCTGCTACATCTTTAGGGATAAGCTATTTAATAATTTATTTCACCCCTTCAGGGTTTACTACAACTCCTTCTTTGGAAATTACATGTCCTAAATATTGAATCTGATTCTAGTAGAACTCACACATTGAATTTGGCATAAATTTGATGTTCTCTAAGTGTTTTCAACACTATTCTCAGGTGTTTTTCATTTTCTTCTAGCATATTAAAATAAATCAAAATGTCATCAATAAAAATTAGCACAAATTTATCTAGATATTAGCTAAAAACACTATTCATTAGACACATTAAAGTGGTTAGAGCATTTATGAGTCCAAACGAAAGTACAATAAACTAATAATTCCCATCTCTAGTTATAACACTTATTTAACTAATGCCCTCATCCTTTATTCTTGGCTGATGATAAAACGACCTTAAATTTATTTTGGAAAAGGAACTAGATCCTCTTACCTGATCAAACAGGTCATCAATTATAAGCAACATATATTTGTTTTTTATTATTAGATTATTTAGCTTCCTATAATCTATACACATTTTGAAAGTATTGTATTTCTTCTTCACAAATAGTATTGATACCCCCACGGAAAAACACTTGGTCTAATATATCCCTCATCTAATGGTTCTTGAAGTTTCATTTCTAGTTCCATTAACTCTGGTACACTAATTTGATTGGGTGCCTTAGACATTAGTGTGGCCCCGAGTACTAGTTCAATAGTGAAATCAATGTCTCTTTTGGATGGTAACCTGTGAATTTCATCTGGAAACACATCCTTGAATTCTTGTACCACCTCCAAATCATCTGAAGTTATTACCTTAGTTTCCTGAGAAAAGTATTCTACCTATATAACAAATAATTCACAACCTTTCTTAGCACATATTTTTAGTTGTAAGGCTAATAGTTTCCTAGTCGAAATTGATCTGGGTATACCCTTAATAATATGTAACTCTCCCTCATCTATGATAAAAGTGGCAGTCTTGTGTAAGAAATTAATTATTGATATGTGATTTTATAACCATTTTGTTCCTACCAATACATCATAAGGTCCTAGGGGTAAAACATTCAAGTTTCTTGATGTTTTACATCCATTCAAATTAATAGGACAATCTTTAATCTAATTGGAAACTTTCTGATTGGTACTAGTGGCTAGTTGGACTACCCAAGAATTTTAATATTTTGCTATACTCATTTTACAATTCTCCATTATTTGTGGACTATATATAACTTACAATTTCCCCTATATCTATTAAAATGGACACAAGATGGTTTAAGTCACTACATTTTATTTCAATCATAGTAGATTGATGTTCTACTAATTGATGCTCTTCTAGGGTTGCATTAACTCTAGGAATGTTTCTAGCCATGTCATTCATTGTAGAGCCTTCTTGAACATTTTGCAGTGCTTGAATTGATTTTACATTATATGGAAAATTATGAAGTAAAACAGGCTCTCTACAGCCCAAACACTTCAGTGGTTCCCATTATTTTCCATTAAAACTTTCACTATTCAAATTTATTGGTCTGGACCTTGTCTGAGATTGAGTATTTTGCTATTGATTATTTATCTTATTGAAATTTTGTTCTCATGATTTTTAGAATAATTTTTAAATAGGGGAAATTTAGAGCCTTTTCTTCCTTACATAATCTATTATTTTTATGTTTGCCTAATATTTTTTATTTTCACTTCTTTACTTAGATTGTTGATAGCATATTCTAGATTTATGTATTTCTTCATCCATGGTTTTATGGTTGTCATCCTCATTTTTTTGTTTAAATGAAAGGGTAATATAATTGATAAATCATTTAAATTTATAAAGCTCTTCACGAATGTAGGGTACATATCATTAGACAAGGGTAAATTTTGCAACCATTTCATCCATGGCCATTTGACGAAGCTTTAACTCATGAAATTCCTTTTCTTTATCATCATAATATATCTTTGTTATATACTTTTTTTTTTTTAACTTTTGAAACTCTTCCCAACTCATATTAGTTTCCTTTATATTATGCACACTTTTGATCTCCTCCCACCATAATGATGTCTTGCCTTGCAACTGGTAAGTTGTTAGTCCAACCATTAAATTGTTAGTATACTCATACAATTAAAAATATACATTCATCTTGAGTAGTGTTTCCCCTAAATCACCATTAAAGGTTATAGATCTAATCTTTTAAAAATTCCCTTGCAGTTATACCTCTTGTTTCTTCCTTTGACTACATACTATTGGGAGAATATTGAGTGAATTATCTTCATTTTGCTCTTCGTCTTCAAATCCAACATCCCTACTTTCACCCATCTTGTCTATATTTTTTGATTTATAAGAATCATCCCTATCTTCCTCCTCTACAATTGGTTCTACTATTTTAGATTAGACTTATTAGTTAAATTTTTGTTAAGCCTTTCCTGCTCAACACTAGCTTTCAAC
Organism: Pinus taeda; assembly: GCA_000404065.3. Lineage (NCBI taxonomy): Eukaryota > Viridiplantae > Streptophyta > Pinopsida > Pinales > Pinaceae > Pinus > Pinus taeda. The sequence goes on from APFE030414690.1 coordinate 7,225, forward strand.
AAATTTTCATTGTCTGCTCTAATACTAGCTAATTCTAGTTTTATCCCTTTAACCCTATCTAACAGTTCCACTATATGAAGTGATGTTTCTCTTCCTAATTGTAACCATATTTTTTCTTGTCCATGAGATCCTGTAGATGTTTTTTCCATCACTGTTCTTACTTCTACTCCTTACTTTGTAAAATAAAAAAAATATTTTGTTAAAATAAAGGCGTGATTTGGCTCATAGGCCACATTATTGTAACTTATAGCTCTGATACCAAATTTGATGTACCCCAAAATTCACATAAATAATATTTTTGTTTTTCTACTATACACTCTTACTTGATTCATTACCATGAATGTGTTCATTTTCTTTCTTCACTTCTACATAGTTAGTTAAATGTATCTTGTGCTTGTTTACTCTGAGTTTATATTGCTACCTCAAGTTCATTTTCACCTTCACCTTGAGAGAAAAGAGTTTATCCATCTCTTACTTTTGATAATGATATTATAATTTGTTCTTCTGTAAAGGCATAATATTAAAAGTACAAGTGACTTTCCCACCATACCATCATACCCTTCCATTCTATGTTAATGTTGGTCTATTTATTTTTCCACCATTGTGGTTTCCTTACCTAGTGATATAGATAGATATAGATATAGATAGATATAGATATAGATATATAGATATATAAACTATTGGTCGCTTGGTTAACAAGGTTTATTAAACATTTGTACTAGTGACCTTACCTTTGATAACAAATATACTTTTCCATTACACTATATTTCAACTTTATTCATTGAAACTAATATGCCTCGACCACACAGTGTTGTGCCATGCCAAGAACAGATACATGTCTTTTCTTACCCTAATGAACGTTGTCTTACCCACATGATGTTTCAGTAAGGAACAATTTGGATTAATCATAGATTTTTGATGGTGGGGATACCTCCTTGACAATTAGTGAGGGTAATTAACTACCCACCCCCCCACCCCACCCGACCATGCTCCATGTCATTCACTCTTGGGCTTGGCTGTCAAGTGCTCTACAAGATTGAATGAGGAATTTTCTTTCTCTTCGGTTCTCATATGCTTCACCTCATACTATTTTCTTCTCAATTGTTGTATGCATTCACCTCATGGTAGACTAGGTCATCTAGCTTAGTTAGGGTAATTACCTACCCCCCACCATGCACCCTGTCATTCACTCTTGGGCTTGCCTGTCAAGTGGTCTACAAGATTGAATGAGGGTTTTTATTTCTCTTTGGCTATCATACCCTTAACCTCATACTATTTTCTTCTTAATTGTTGTATGCATTCAATCCATGTAGACTAGTTCAGCTAGCTTATATATTGGCTTTCAATGAATTATTTTGTTGGTTGTCTGATATGACCATGGAGGCATTCACAAGTAATAAATATCCCTTTCTATCACATAAAATAGTTGATTACTCATTCTTTCTTTGAATTTCACATGGTTTTTAAAGGATTAGCTAATTGATTGAGCTTAAAACCCTATGTACAATTCCAAAGAATTTGAAAGTGATTTTGACCTTTCACCCATTGAGTCATAGTTTTCACAATTTTGAGAATGGGCTTATTTCCATTTGTTGTCAACTTTTGTCTAGAGAAAATGATTCGGTTATTTCTTGAGGTATAGCACCAATTAGTTTTCATGCAAGGGTCTAGTTTAAGTAATTTCAAAGGGGTTTTGATTTGTCACCTTAATTTCTTTATGATTTGCTTGGTTACTCGGAGGGTTATTCATTTAGGTTTTTGTTTTAATTGTAACTTCCCTTATCTATTCTAAAGTAAACCAAGGTACAATTACTCTGGAACTTTTGAATGCATTCTTATTATGAAAATAATGATGAGGGTTTACTACACCCTTTAGGTAAAAATCAATGTTAGGGTTTATGCCTATATAATTCTGATTAAATTACTCAATATTATCAAAGTAAAATCTCTCTAGTCCATATTTTATAGTAATAATATTATTCTCCATTTGCGCCAACAAACTCTTCTTCAAAAGTAACATGATTTTTTCCCATTCCTACAAGTTTAATTATGACTAGCTATAAGATAAAAAAGCCTCAAATTTCTCTAAGCCATAGGTAACAATGTGAATTCCCTCCTCCAAAAAAATCATATTCAATTTTTATTTATGAAACAAGGTTATTATTCATTCTTTTCTCCTTACCAAAGCACTTATCAAAAATCTCTTCCAACAAGTGATGGAAGTCTCAACAACCAAGAAGAATTTCATCAGGTAATAATTGGGATTGAATTTCATATTTACTTTTATGGTTTGGACAAAAGGGATATGGCCTAAAAACCGAGGCTTTATTCTTCTTACTTGTTTTAGGGGAGACTTACTTTGATCTCGAGTTAATGTGAAATGAGCCTATTCTGGTACATACTCTAAGTACATACCAACTACTAGGACGTCTATTGAATTATTTTTCTTTCTATTGTAAGTAGTTTCTAGCCTAAATCCTTTTGCTAGTCTATTCGAGCATAACCTCAAATTGGCAAAACTTTTATCTTTGGATATACTTTGGTAATTTATACTAAGTAGTTGTCACTTAGTTCCATTGATGTATGTTGAGTCTTTGATACTAAAATTGGAATTATATAATATACTTGTATTTCTATAGATTTTTGGATACTCAGTATAATAGACTATCAGTGTCATATTTTACTTATAAAATATGTTTAAGCGGATTTCATTTAATATAAAATAAAAACACTAGACTTGGTAAATTTTTTAGTTTTCTGCTTCCTAAATTCTATAAGGGAAATGGTTTATTTTACAACAAGGAATATGAGTATATATGTTTTTAGGTGCTCCTTATATTTGAATATTTCTTTCTAATGAATTTTTCCTACTGATCTGTAATCATTCTTCTTTATCAATGGGGTCTATTTTTGTTCTCACTTATTTCTTTATCCATGAAAAAATTCTCAACCTTTTCCTTATGCAAGATACAAACTCATGGCTTCTAGTGTATGTGATTTTTACTTTTATCATTGCATGGTTACTTAGGAATATGTCTCTATTCTTTTCCAAAAAAGGAAGGTATATTACCAAAAATTTTTGCTCATCCTATCTTTATCCAATCCTATTAAAGTTTTCTTCTTAGCTACTCCTTAGTCACCCTTAGCTAAGTTAACTCATATTTATTCTTAGTAATATTTCATGTAGAGGGATTAGTTGTATATTCCTATACCAAGGTTTTTTGCAACTATTATTCAATGGTTTTCACCCCTCCTATAGATATTGCTTATGTTATAATTTGTACAAAAGATATTATTTTCAAATGGTTTGCAACTATGCTAAAATTTCTCATTTTCTTATTTTAGTGATATAATATCTACAAGTAAAATATTACAAAGATAGTTTATTACTATATTTAGAATATTTAAGTAGAACAATAATTCATGTTAAAGATTCAAGTATTTAACAAAAACCCCTTAATAATTATAATTCCATATCCATTTATTATTTATTCTTATTTTCTTGTGCATACAAACATATTCTACGTGAAATCATTCTTTAAAATATTTCAAACAAAACAATCTAATCACTTATTTAAATACTTGAAAATATGATAGGAGCGAGTGTGTTCCTCCCAACCAAATGAACTACTAATACGGAAATTGACCTTGAGCCTCAGGCTTCCCTTCTATTAGAAATCATGACCAGTACTTGATATTCTTCCTCCTTAGACCCTAACAACACCTTCCCAGTATAGTGTCTAAAATATTTATGTTTTCTTTCTGTCTAGTACTTTTCACTAGGATCCCTTTTTTCTCACAAATTTTCCTTTCTCTCCAACAAAATGTTTTCCTTCCACCCCACATGATCTTTTCCTCCCATCATGCACTTCTCTAGTGGTTAGGAATATTGGGAAAATATGGAGGTTCAAATTGTGACAAATGTCACTTCAAAAACCACCTAGTATTATGGAATACAATTGATTAAACTGATTTGCTGAAAGTAGGGTTTGTTGAATACTCGTGTTGGAACTCACTATATTTTAAAATAACAATATTTTGTTCATAATAAAATACAAATATTAACATTCTTCACTCAAAAAATCCAAACTTAGTCTTATCCCCACAACTAATATTCTGATTTAAACATTTACAAGCAATATAAAACCATAAATTTTGATAAAGAAATGATTACAATAGGGGCATTGCACATATGATGAAAAATACGAATATATTTGCAATCCTAGATAAATCTATTAATACTAAAATCAAGTTCGATTATGATAATATTTTTATGTCCTTTTTAAGGGAACAAATAGTGTACTTAGTAAAGAGGGTGAAAATAAAAACATTTCAAATATCTATTTGGTCCAAGGATTAATACATAAGCTTATGAGTGTTAGTCAACTTACTACAAATGGTTATGGAGACATTTTAAACCATAATATTTGTACAAGCTTAGATAAATTACATAGTAGGTGACCAATTGAGTTAGATTTGAACAGATAAAGAAGAGGATGCACCTTTGACTATGACAAATTCCAATTATTTTATCTTGTTTTCCTATAAAGTAACCAATCTAGATGAGCCCTAGCTTTGGCATTTGAGATCTAGTCACTTGTATTTTGAAGTACTAAATAGTTTTAGCATAATCATTAGTTAAATTCCTACCAATCATACATGAACCAACCAAATCTTGTGAGAGTTACATATTGAAAAACAACACATCCACAACTTTCCAACTAGCACATCATATAAGGAAAATGAACCACTAAACTTCATGCATATTAATTTGTGTGAACATATGCAAACCCCATATCTTGGAGGAAATTCCTATTTCTTGGTATTGATTAATGATTTTAGTTGAAAGAGGGCATATTTATTGAAACTCAAATATAAAACTTTTGACAAATTCAAGGATTTTAAGGCCCTAATTTAAAACGAAAGTGGTCAATATATAAAAATATTGACATATAATCAATGAAGAGAATCATACTACAAGGATCTTACACAATATTATAAATACAATCAAATCAAGAGAAAATTCTTTGCTATCAACCATGGTCAACCATTTTCAATGGTTGAATATGGTCAACCATGGCAAATGG
>APFE030414696.1:0-70955 GCA_000404065.3 Pinus taeda
CATTGTACATGCAGTGGGAGTATTGAGCAGGTTTATGTCAAACCAGGGAAGGAGCATTGGACAGCAGTGAAGTGGGTTTTCAGGTATTTGTGTGGCACTAGTGATTATGGCTTATGCTACCAAGGAAGATTAGGATTGGACAGAGTGTTGGATATTCATGGCTTTGTTGATGCAGACTAGGCTAGAGATCTGGATCAGAGAATATCTACAAGTGGGTATGTGTTTAACCTATTTGGAGGTGCAGTCAGTTGATGAGTAAGAAACAATCTGTAGTGGCACTATCAACTACATAGGTAGATTACATGGCAACCACTCATGCAAGAAAGGAAGCAATTTGGTTGCAGAGATTGTGTTCAAGTATGGGGTTATTACAGGGAGCTATAAGGATAGATTGTGACAGCCAAAGTGTAATTTTCTTGGCAAAGAACCTTGCTTACCATTCAAAGACAAAGCACATTGATGTTCAGTATCACTTTGTGAGGGATATTATAGAATACAAAAAGGTGTTGCTGGTAAAGGTGGACACTTTGAAGAATACTGCAGATACATTGACAAAATCTGTCAACTCTGAGAAGTTCTCTTAGTGTAGAGAAACATTAGGCTTTGTAGGGCTGAATAAATGACTAAGATCTCCTGTGGCTACTTGTGGAAAGAAAACAACAAGTGGGAGAATTTTGGGTTGTGTTATATTCTTTCCACGACTATCCCACGTAGTGAACCGTGGGGTTAGAGGGGGGGTAGAGTCCCCCTTTCATTGCACCGATTTGGCATGGAGGGGGGTCACAGGGGGTTTGAGGGATGTAGGTAACCCCACTTTATGGGGTCTGAGGCAGCGCCCCAAAAAATTTTGGTTTTGGAACCTATGTTAGGTTGTGCGGACCCACCTATGGTTTTGTGCATGATTTTCGCCCATGTTTTTGGATGCGATGGTTTTCGGTCCATGGTTTTGGACGTGATGGTTTTCGGTCCATGGTATTGGGTGCCTTGGAATGTATAAATACATATTATAACGTTGAAAGGAATATAATGAAAAATCAAGCTAGTAGTCCTGGTTTTGCGATCTAGGGGAAAATCTCTGTGTATATGTGTTTTATGTGTTATGCTCTCGCATTGTTTATTTTATGTGTTTTGGAATTCATATGCAGGTAATTTCTGTATGGGGTTAAAACCTACAATTATGTGGAAGTTTACATGGTTGATTTTATTGTCTATAGTAATTATTTTCAGGAAGCTCTTGAAAATTTAGAAAAAGTTATCATTAGATGTAAAGAAACAAATCTCTCATTGAGCCATGAAAAATGTTTTATGATGTTTACTGAGGGAATTGTTTTAGGCCACCACATTTTAGGAGATGGAATTAAAGTGGATTCATATAAAGTAGAATTTATTTCCAAATTATCAGTTCATGTTTGTCAAAGAGATGTTAGAAGTTTTCTTGGTTTCACTAGTTATCACATAGGATTCACAAAAAACTTCATAAATATGACCTCTCCACTTTTCAAATTACTTACAAAAGACTGTGAATTCATTTGGAATTTTGATTGCCAAAAACCTTTTGAAACATTGAAAGAAAATATTTCTAAAGCATCCATCTTAAGAGGACCAACTTGCAGTCGTCATTTTCACATTTCAATTGATGCTTCAGATACAACTTTAGGAGTTGTATTGCGATAGAAATATTTGACTCCTTATGCCATTTATTACACAAGTAAAAATTTGGCTCCTACAAAGTTTAATTATATTATAACAGAAAATGAATTTTTAGCTATTATACATGCCATTAATAAATTTCGACACTATATCACTGGTTATGAAAGTTTTATTCACACAGATTACTCTGCAATTAGATATCTAATGAATAAATCAATTACTAATGGCAGAGTTACAGATGATTATTGTTATTAGAAGAATTTAGTATTACTATTTTGGGTAGGCCTCAAAAGGAGAATACAATTGTTGATTTTCTATCTAGAATCCAAAATAATAATAAAGATGTTCCTGTAAAAGATAATTTTCCTGATGAATATCTTTTTGCAGTATCTATTAAAGCTCCTTGGTTTGAAGATATTGCTAACTATTTGGCCACAGGAAAGTTACCATCACAATTGTCTCCTCGGGAGAAAAGGAAAGTTATTCAAACCAGTGCATCTTATTCGTGGATAAATGGAGAATTGTACAAAACAGGGCCTAATTTAATCATTCAAAGATGTGTCAGAGAAGATGAAGTACCATAAATATTTAAGGTTTGCCATGATGAACCATGTGGATGACACTTTGTTGATAAAAGGACTGCCTATAAAATCCTTCTCTTAGAATGTTATTGGATTTCTCTTTTTAAAGGTTCCCAAAAATATGTTAAGAGATGTGATAATTTCCAGAGAATGAGAAAGTGTGTTCCTTCAGATGATATGCCTCTACAACCTCAGGTACTTATTGAACCCTTTGAAAAGTGGGCTCTGGATTTTGTTTGTCCAATCAATCCACCATCAAGGAAAAAATGGTACATTCTTGTTTGTACATATTATGTCACAAAGTGGATGGAAGCTAAAGCACTTCCTTTTGTTACTGAAAATGTTGTAGTTTCTTTTCTTTTTTATGATATTTTCACTCATTTTGGTGTCCTGGGGGAAATTTTGACAGATCAAGGTACTCAATTTACATCCAAGTTAGTGCAAAAGATAATGGAGGAATATTGATCAAACATCGGAAATATACTCCATAACATCCACAAGGAAATGGACAAGTTGAAGCTACTAATAAAGTAGTTGAAGCAATTCTTACCAAGATTGTACATCTGCATAGAAGGGATTGGGAAGAAAAGCTTCTAGAATCTTTATGGCATATCATACCACATGGATAAATACAACCAGGCATACTCCTTATGAATTTGTTGATGGGAAACAAGTCATGTTTGTTATTGAGTTCCAAATAAAGACCTTCAAAACAATAATCAAATTGGGTTTTGATCTATCAGAAGCCCAAAAACAAAGAATGGATCAATTAAATGAACTTGATGAGATACGAAAAGATGTTATTCACAGAACCAACACAGTTCAACAACAAAGATCCAGATGGCATGATAAGTTTACCAAAGGTAGGAAAATCCATCCGAGTGATTGGGCATTTCTTTTTTATTCTAAATTTAAATATTTTCAAGGAAAATTTCAAACTCATTAGCTAAATCCTTATGATATTGAAACTGCTTTTAATAATGGAGCAGTCATAATTAAAACGATTGATGAAGAAAAAATGACTTTCCTTGTAAATCGTCATAGATTATGAATATATCATAAACCATTAATAAAGGAAGAGTTCATAAGAAATTTGCAAGATAATCTTGATTTGAAGTTGGTCAAGGAAGATTTTTCTTCCTCTCCAACTTAGTCTTTTACTTTCTTTTTCAAGAATATATACATATATATATAATATATATATAATATATATATATATATATATATATATAATATATATTATAATATATCTATATTATATATTATATATATATAATTATAATATATATATTATATATATTATATATATATATATATATATATATATATATACATGAAAACCAATATTGTTGACATGTTTATATAGAAAATCTAAGTTGAAAACCGAGAATCCTTGGCAACCTAGATTTTCTTTTAATTTCCCTATTCTTGTCCCATTTCTTTTATTCCTCTTTGTAGAAATAAGACAGCGACAAAATTGTCAATCATCTACAGCTCTCATGAAATTCCGCAACTGACTTGACAGATTACAACCAAAGCAAATCAAGATAATGGCCAAAGCAACTTGAATGGAGATCACAACTAAAGCAACCTAAGAAACCTACAAAAGGAGCAAATTAGTAAGGAAAAAAGAAAAATATGTAAATATTAGTTAAATAATAAAGAACAAACATTGAGTTATGATATAAATAGATGATTATAACAGTTGCCTACACCATACTATGTAATGATTACCTTTGTCATGATATAATATTAGTTTTCGCCATTCAATACATGATTTTTTTATAATCACCACGAGATGTGAATGACATTAAAACCATGCTATTGTTTAAATTTATTCACCTTTATCCGTATAGAATCCCATTTTTCCGTACACTATCCCATTTCCTTCCCATTATATCCCATTTCCTTTGGCTTTGTTTCATTCTTCTTTGCCAAAAACACCTCAGTCGCTAAATAAATTTTATTTTCGTCCTTGTTACACTCCATAATCTTGACAAAAAGGGAAATTAGGGACTGAAGATTCCTCACTAGGGGATTTATTGTGCATTCTGAGCCGAATGTGACCAAGTTTCTTGAACCATATCCATAGGTGAAGCAACAACCGCAACAAGCACAATGGTTACAATTCTTTGAAAAGTTTGATGTGCATGATAAGGAGGCTATAAATTCGTTTTCTCGGGCCTATGATGGGATAGAAGAAGAAATTGGAGATATCAGGTTGGTCTTGATAGAGTCGTTCATGGAAAAAGCTACAAGATTTCCAAGGAATGAGGAAAGTTATTTTAAAAATCAGAAAATCAAAGAGAAAGATTTGGAAATCTTCCTAAAAAACCTAGGTATGGACATCTCCATTTTTAAGAAGGGAATTCCAGTAATGGCTTTACAAACTAAATGGAGAAATTTGTTGTTAATCATGTAGAAGTTCATAACCTGTGAGGGTAGGTTTGGAAATATGTTATTTTATCATGCTCAGTTGATGATGCATTTTATTGATGGAAACAAAATCAATTTTCCATATTTCTTGCTTTGTATTTTAAGAAAAATGGTTGCTAATATCCAAATAAAAATAAAGTCTATTAACAGTGCTCTGTATCATCATAGGTTATTTAAAATTTTAATTGAAGCCCATTTGAAGAGTAAAGTGGATAAGTGGGAGAATTTTCTAGTTCGAAATTGTTTTAAGGAAGCTGAGCAAGATGAGCCCAGTTCTAAGATAAGAAGAAGTCATTGAAAACTCCCCTCAAACCCTAAGCTTCAAAATGAAATACCTACACAAGAAATTCTACAAGATGAGCACACAAAGAAATATTTTGATGATGAAACCCCTCTTGCAAATGTTTTAGAGAGTCTTAGAAAGAAGAAATTTTCCAGTACACATGAAGATCCATCAAAGGAAGGAACATAACAAAACAAATGTAGCAAGATAAAGCAATCTCTCACTACTGAAAAACCATCAAGAAGAAGTTTACGACTTATGAAATCACCCATTAAACAGTCTCCATGTTGTGTTGATTTAGAAGAAGAAGAAGCAGAGAAAATACCATCACCAATTCTAATTCCATCAAGAAAAACCCTAGAAATTGACCCTGTTCAACAAGAAATCTATGAGTATAGAATCTCTTGAACAAAAATCACAAGGAAAAACTGTCAATTTATCCTCAAATCAAGAATAAATTTTGAGTGAAGAAGTTCATTTCATCCCTCCAGAAGAATCCAAAATTGAAAATGTTCTTAAACTGGAAATTTATGAACTAGAAGGGTTAAACAAGTTTTTGAAATATGAACATGAAGTAATGAAGGTACATAATGAAATTCAAAGGACTCAAAATGATAATACTCTCTTACATCTGTGCCACTGGTATAAGAAAAACAAAAAAGTTAAATCAGGGGTTTGCAATGCAGGATTTTAATGAAGAAACCAAGGATGGCAACCAGAACCAAAACCAAAAAAACAGAGAATACTAATTTATATGTTCTTGCTCAAGCTTCGAAGGTAGCTCAGTGACAGAGTGGGTCACAAATTTTGAATTTTTGTGTATGAGGACATGCAATATCTTCTGCGTGGAGAAATGTTGAAGACCAAAATTGTTCCTTTTTGACACCTTCCCTAAACTCCATTCACTCTGTACTCTTCCTTTTTTACCATAATAACCTCAATAAGGTGTCATCTTGCAAGGTTATTGGAAAAAACATGTACCTAACCATATTTTATTCATAGTTTCATTGTTTCCTTGTTATTTGATTTAATTTTTTCATAAGCTACTGAATTGCACCAATTCTGCAGCTTGCTTGAAGAATTTGTAGGTTATGGAACACCAGTTGAGGAACGAAATGTATGGAAGGGTAGCTGACAACAGGTATAACAATATGCACCTATATTCATGATCCAACAAGATGATAAGGATGTCGTATGAGCAGTTCAATGTGGAATTCAACCTAGTGGAAAAGGAGCCAAAGACGAATCAGAAGAGCGAGAAGATCGATGATGAGGATGAAGTTGATATTTTGCATGATTTTCTTCTTCGATAGAAAATCATGAAGAATCGCTATTTCATGTTATCTTATGTTATTTTTAGAGTGTATTTCGAGTAATATAGGCTTAGAAATATTCAAATAGTTTATTGAAGAAGGTTCTAAAACCTCCCTCTCAGCACGACAAAGCCAGAGACTTGTTATTTTGAAACACTATTTGCATTTATAAAAGAAAACTTGATATTCCTCTATTTGTTGCATATTAATGTGTGTTTAATCTTTGTTGATCATTGCATACATACAACTCACAGGAGGGACCCCTAGGTGTTGTAAGGTCTTATTTTGTTCTTAGTTAATATTTCAATTTTGAATTTTAGTTCTATAGCATTAGGTTATCTCAACTAATATTTTAGTTTTGATTTTCAGAGAATGCTTATGATAGTCTAAACAAAATTTGTAACAAAGTTTGTTGAAGATTTCTTTCATAATTCTAATCATTTCATTGTGTGCGGGATGAAGAAAATAAATAAAGAAGGGGATCTATTATGCACACGTAGATTTTGAAGAGTAGAATCATTTATTTGAATTGCAATTAGAAGTATAATTTATTTTAAGGATTTATCAGTGTGATTTAGATTTTCCAATGTGATATTTTATTTTTGTACTTAAGATTAGTTTCATTTCTATCATTGAGAAGTAGATTTAATTTTGTTGGTGCGATATTTATTTCTGCAATGTTAGATTAGTTTTATTTTAAGCAAGCATAAAGAGAATTTGGATTTGATTTTGATATTTACTTTTTCATTTCAATTTAGCTTTGTTTTTTTGTCATTGTGTTATTTTTCTTTCTTGCAATAGTGACAATTTCTTAGATAAAACATGCGCATGAAAACATCCTAATTTAATTTGAAATTTACTTACCTAATAAATAATTCTAGCACAACTGGTGCACATACACTTCATCAGTTTACAAGCCCTGATCGGTAATTATGCAGTAATTTAAGCTCAATTAAATTCCCAAACACAATGACATAGAGATACAATGAAAAAAACTTCCATTAATAAATAACAACTGTTGAAAATTGTTTACATGTAGAAAATAAGGAAATGAGCTCGGGCAATGGTATCTTATCTTTGACAAGAGATGTGATAGCTGTATGCCTTTTGTATTCTGTTACAATGAGGCTCAGAGGTATTTTTTTATTGAGAAACAATAAAAAACCCTAAACACCCAAAAACCTAACCCTGAGAGATGAAGCGCCTAATGTTTGTAGGCCCCATTAGGATTAGTTGGAACACCAACTTCCTAGGGTCATAATTTGGTCATATGATATTTGTTTGAAGTGCACGATACCTTGTTAGAAATATCTATCTAAGGAAAACAAAATTTCTAGGAAATCGCTTGCCTTATGGGCTATTGGCTTGGTGTGTTTCTCCAAAAAGTTGTTTAGGGCCTCAAAATGGCTTTGAAAGTTCAGGACCCAAAAAACTACCAAATATAGAAAGTTGTGTTAGAATTAAATAAACTGAAAGGAACTAGTGTTGGGTGTCTAAGTGGAATAGGGAAGTGGCCACCAATATCCACCTAGATCAGTCCTCCCCCCTTGGAAATAAATGATCCCCATTGCGCTGAGTGCCTACATAAGATGGAGAAACTTCTACTGGACTTGGTCTCGGGTGAGCCACTTGCCTTAGTGTAGCAGTTGGCCATCTTTGACAACCCGATAAAGTTGGATCCTCTATTAGCAAGCGTTCTTTATCAGTGTGTCCATTATCTAATCAATTGTGTCATGTTCCATGCAGTTTGGTTTGATCTATATTGGTGTCAGTAGCTCATCAATGTATGATATGTCTAGCAATGGTGGAAAGTATGGCCGAGGGAGGTCCACATTAAATTCTAGGTGAAAGCTAAAGAATGTGGGGATACTGAGCTCAAAAGCATTGTCTCCTACTTCCTTGGTGATGGTGTAAGGCCCATATCGGAGGGGTTGAAGCTTCTGATGGGCTCTAACAAGGTGTTCTTTCGACAAATGCAACCAAAATTTGTCGCCCACACGAAACTCATGTGGCACCCAATATTGATCATGTCATTGTTTGTACTTAGCATTAGCTTTATCCAATATGTCGTGAACTTGCTAGTAGATGTGTTGAATGCATTCAATAAACCTGGTGGCTGTATCATCTTTGCACTGAAAATGGGAATATTCTTCCTATGTAGTTGTAAGAGGCAGTGCAACATCAATGGGACAAAATGGTTGAAATCCCAGGCCCACTTGAAAGGGGTTGTGGCCGTTAAAGTCATGGAGAGATCTGTTATAACCTTCTTGCACATAAGAAGGAATCTCATCCCATTTTCATAGATGCTTAGAGTTGTACATGTGTATTATGTGCACAATCATCTTGTTAATGACCTATGTCTGGCCATCATTCTGGGGATGGAATGTAGTCGACTTGGTGAGCTTGGTGTCCAACAATAACCAAAGGCTCGACCAAAATTAGCTTAGGAACCTATTATCCTAATCTGATATAATGTTTTTTAAGATCTAGAAATGTACCCACACTCGTTCAAAGAAGTGTTTGCATTGGCTTCTATTGTGATACTCTTCTTGCAGAAAGTCAGTATGGCCATCTTGGAAAATTTGTTGACGACCACATGTACACAATCGTTGTCATGCTTGGTAGAAGGAAGGCCAAACATAGAGTCCATGGAGATGGATTCACAGGATCAACTAGGAGTAGGCAGAGGAGTATACATGCCTTTCTCCTTAATTATTGGCTTGGAAATGGCACAGGTAGTGCAAGATCTGATATATTTTCCAACATCTTGTCGAATATTTGACCAATAAAAATACTTCTGTAGTACTTCCACTATCTTATCTACGCCAAATTGTCCTACGATCCGACTGTAGTGCACCTCCCAAATCATCTTGTCATGCTCACTTGAAGGAATTCAAAGGTGTCCTAGGTGGCATTTCAGTGCATCTTGGAGGTGAAATTCTAAAACTTGCTTACCATCCATCAATATTTGGTATGTGGTGGAAAATTTTGGATCATTTTTATAAATATGTGGTCGTCCAAAAGTACTGTGCCCACAAGAGTCAAGGACAGTGGATAGCACCACAACCGGTGGCCAACTAAGGAAATCAACAACATTATCGGTGCTTCCCTTCTTGTACTTAATATTCAAAAAAAATGTTCAGGTTAAGCCAAGGTGTAGTTCAAGTTTGATTTAGGCTCAGTTTCCTCTATGTTGCACAAGATATTAATGGTGTTTGGCTACTTCCTAATGTGAAGTTTGAAATTTGTGAAATGATTGTTGTTGAAATGTGTTCATAGGATACAGTTCAATAGAATTGGAAAGAATGGACATCAGAATAAAATAGTTTACAAATCATTTTCCATTTGATCAAACCAGTGTTCACCTTATTCGCTCAATTTGCATGCCCATTCATAATGCTATGCCTTTATAGGCCATTCACTTGAAGGATGACTCATATTCCCATTCACAAAACCCCGCCTTGAATCCCAATAACAAAACCCCACCTCGAATCGCCATTCATATGTGCTTATTCCTTTGACTAAGGTTGTCAAGATCCCCACATTTAGAAGTCAAATAAGGAAGGTCTTGGGTTTTGAAGAGTTAAGATTACGAGAGGTAGTTTGGAGTAACCATGTTAATATGAAATAGAGTGAGGATCCCTGTATGTTTCCCACATCTACCATGTTTTACATACCTAGAAAGGATCCCTTAAATGAACCATTTCTAATGTGATTAATCATAATTAACCAGATCCCTCATAACTGTTGCATGATGGATTCAATGGTTGTGGTAAATGTCATGAGTTTATAGGTGGTTTATTTAGATTGGATCATTATATTTTTTTCATCCATATCAATTCCTTCAAAGTGAAAAAAGTGGAGGAATCAGCTCAAAGGACCATTTTTATTGATGAGAACTGAGTTTGGTAAATTGGGTCTAAAACCTTTCGGGAGTAGATTGACGCATCAACTAGATTTTTTTGTGTGAAACCTTCATTATTTAATGTAGCACCTCTTTTTCCTATTCTACACATAGATACCTTTCGAATAGCACAAGAATCACCTTAAACAAAGTATGTATGAAAAGTTTTTTTTTTACAAGATCGGTTATGGTTTTATATATTCCAAAAAAGAGAGAGAAGAAATCTCTTGATACATATGGGGCTGGAAAGAGTCATGCTGAAGGAGAGTAGAATGGGAACACAGTCTCAAGTTCCTTTAGACATGAATCCAAAAATTCTAGAGATTCCAACTACATTTCTAGCATATTGCCAGACAAATTGAGAAAGCAAGAAAATGCACTTACATAACATAACTTTCATAAACTAAGAAACTTCAAAAAACTTATGAGGCTTTTTAATATTTGTTTACAGATTGATCTTGCTGAGATCTCTGTTTACTACTCTGATAGTTGGAGTTTTCTCCCTCTTGATTCAAAGTTATGATTTTGCAGTAGCTGACTGTCTCCTCAAGGTGAGTAAACTTGTTAGTGAGAGAGTCTATTTCAGCCTTCTGGCTCTCCAATTGTCTCTTCAAAGCTGAGTTTTCAGACCTCATTTGAATCTTCAAGTCTTGGATTGTCTCTCTTATCTTGACGATCATGAATTTGTTAGCTCGACATGTAGCACATTTCTCATTTTGTGAAGATCGATCTATTGGATTGAAGTCCATTGTTGAGTGGTCTTCTATTTTCTTGTAACCTAAGATATGATCCTTTGTGGTGTGTTCGTTCTTCCTGGTGTCTCTGCTAGGTGAAGACATTGGTGTTGTTCCCCTGAGCTTGATAGAGTGTTGCCTATGTTCCTTCTTATTGGTTGGACGAAGATCCAACTTCCCATGAATAATGCACCAGTCTATTGGCTTGATTCGAAATATGAAGCAAAAGAGATAAAGCTTTACTGTAGTGAAATCGGAAATGTATGAGGTAAGATAGAGGCCCGAGATGAGAGAAGAATTAGGTGAAAAGCCAAAGGGAGAGAAGAGTGAAGATTGAAATATGCTCACAAAAGGATTGCAAGCATGAGGGAAGCAACATTCCAAAGGCAGCAAGTTTGCAGGAGGCTTGGGATCGTAGAGAGAGGGAGCGTGAAGGCTGGAAGGGCTAAGGGAAGGCAAAGAAGGATGGATCATAAGCTGCGAAGTGAGGGGACTAAAGGGAAACATGGAGCTCACTGGAGAGAAAGAACAACATGAATAATAAAGGGCGATCGAGGAGTGAAGGGAGGAGAGGGAGGTCTGAAATATAAAGGAGAGGGGGAAGCGGAGGAAGGCCAAATCAATTGGTGAGAAATGATGATCTGGGAAAGCTCGATTAGAGTCAAATTGCGTATCTTGAGGTGGATAGAAGGGCAAAAGTTTCACAGTGTGATGCGAGTGGAGTCACGAGACCTCCATGCTCTGTCAGCCGAAAATGATTCACTACATGGATAAGTATGGGTACAACATATCACATATGCATTGAAACTCGAAATATAATAGATTTCAGAGATTTTTGACATGATTTTCAAGTAGGGATGATTTGACTAATGAATAGGTGTGAGGAACACATCCTCAGCTACTCTTGTTTCGCCTTCAGACCTGGACACTACCAAATTTACATGGTGGTCAGCAAAGCTATTGTTTTCACGCAAGATATGTTTAAAAGTGACATTTCTGAGGTCTTCCATATGTTTCCTTATTTTATTGAGGATTTGGTGCGTGGAAGCATTTGGAGGGTTTCTTCTATTGATCATGGCTTCAATGATGATAGTTGAATCTCCCATTATAATGGGATCTCTGATTTCCCTTTTTTTTGAAATCTCGGTGCCCATTAGTAGGCCATAAGCCTCGGCCCTATTGTTAGAGGCTTCCGCCAACCCCCACTCGTAAGTGATTGGATTATTTCCCCCTCGTTCCATTAGGGTATTTTTGAGGTCTAAAATGGGCATCCTAAGAAAAATGTACAACCAAAATAAACTTTATAAGAACTAATAGGATTCAAGATGATGATGTCAACCACGGGGGATGATTCACCATTTTTGGAGTAAAAAAGTACAAAGATTAAAAAATAATAAAATAATAAAACTACTTTTTCAACTTGTATTTTCAAATTATCTCCCTAATTTTTTACTCAAATTCGAGTGGGAGTACTCGTTGGATGCAAAATTTAATTCCTTATCCAAGGAGTACCCATGTTGCATACTTTAGATGGACCCTACTACATGAAAAATGAGAAATACATGAAAAAATGTGATTGCAATCACGTTTTTAATGTATTTCTCATTTTTTGCATAGCAGGGTCCATCGAAAGTATGCAACATGGGTACTCCTTGGATGAGGAATCAAATTATGTATCCAACGAGTGTTTCCACTTGAAATTTGAGTAAACCCATACGGAGATAAGTTGAAAATATGAGTTGAAAAAATATTTTGTCTTTTTTTCCTCTAAAATTTGATGACGTAATCTAATCTTATTTGATTATTTTCACTATTATTTTATAATTTCCTTAGGAGGCCCATTTTAGACCTCAAAAATATCCTAATGGAGGAGGATCCCTCCTGCTCCATCTCTACTCGGATTGTTTTTGGAGGCACCATCGAAGAAAAGACAATGCATGTTCAGATTTCCTTTCCATGTTGAAAACTCTTCCTTATTTAATCTATTTTCCAATTTTGAGTTGGAGGTCTAGCATTAGGACTGGTATTCCAGTTACTTCTGGTAGTTGCTTGGCTGATCCAATTCCTTTCTTCCTATTGGAGACTGCTAGTGTCTATTACTTTTAAACCTTTCACGTTTAAAAATTCTGAAGTGAGACCCCAAGTCTTGAACAAAACTCTTACAATCTTTGGGATTTGGTCTTTGAAGATGCTATGATTTCTTGAAAGCCATATCTGCCAACAGAGAAATGACGAGAGACTTTCCCAGAACCGTTTAATGATTGGATTGTTCTTCAATGAATAAGGGTAAATTTGATTCCATTCAGTGAATAAGTCATTAAAGGTTATGGATAAGTTTAGCCCCATTTCCAGAGGGCTAGTACGTTGCTTCCAACACTCTCTAGTAAAGGGGAAATCCAAGAAGAGGTGTTGGATCAATTCTTCTTCATTTAGGCACATTGAGCACCTTGACGGGCCAAAGAATCCCTATCTTTTCAGGTTATCAATTGTGATAATTCTGTCTTATAGAAGAGTCTAACTGAAAATCTTAACTTTGGGGAGGCTTTCTGTCTTCCATATGGATTTCTACGGGGGCCAATCTTGTTCATCTTGTTGTGCCTGAAGAGTGATATATCTAGACTTGACTGAGTAAGCACCCCCACTAGGATCCCAGATAATTGTGTCTTCATCTTCCATATTTGTTGGGGTTGATCCTTTGAGATGGAGGACTAAGAGATCCCATTGGCTTTTTAAATTTGGAGGTAGATTTGGAAAGTGCCATTCATGCCAATTTCTCTTTTTCCATCGAGATATAGAGTGCAGGGAAGTTAGCCCCTTATCTTGCATCCATTCTCTTAGCTCATGGATACCTGGGTAGGATGATAAATGCTCTTTCCCCATGATTCTGTCTCCCCATACCTTGATACTTTTTCCATTTCCAGGCATCTTCGAAGTGTACTTGGTGATAGTAGGTAACATTTTTTTGACTAGCTTCCATACTTGCGAGCATGACCTATTGGGACATTTTCATCCAGCAAGTGAGTTATTTGATGGTTCAAATATTTTAATGCCGAGTTTGTTTCCACCAGCTTTCCTTTCTGGTTATCATTCTCCATATAATTTTGGCCCCTAGGGAAACATTCATAATTCTTGGCATCCTTATGGATAAACCTCCCTTCTCATAAGGCAAAATTACTTGTTCCCATTTGACCAAGCTAGACTTTTTGGTCTCTTTTTCTCCTCCCTGCCATATAAAACCCCCAATTATTAATTCCATTTATTTGTGGATGCTGGCCGAAGCCAAAATAGTGGCATATTGGTAAATTGGCAGCGCAATGAGCATGGCTTTGATTAGTGTCACCCTGCTCGCTATGCTCAACCACAGCATGCCCCAACTTTGATTTTTTCCTTCATATTTTCAGTTTGTGTGCTCCATAACTCAGCCTTTAGGTTTTCTTTTGAAATTTGTAGTCCTAGGTAGAAGAAGTGACTCCAATTTTCCTGTATGGGAATCTCAAGGATCTGAGATATTCTTTGCATGGTGCGGGAGGAGGCATTCCAACCATATATTCTACATTTTGCATTTTTTAAGAGACCACCTGAAACCTCCATGAATTTATCTAGGAATTTTTTGAACCTTTGGGCAATAATACATGATGTGCCACCCATCAACAATGTGTCATTTGCGAAAAAGGAGTGATTAATGCTTCTTACACCATATGATCTGTGCAAACCGTTAGTGTTCTTTCTCTCCTACTCTTTTCCAAAGCTCTACTTAACAAATCTACCATTATTATATATAAGAAAGGTGAAAGAGGACAACCCTGCCCCCGCCCTCTAGAACTTTGAAAGAAATCACTCGGTCTTCTGTTTATCAACGGGGCTATCCATGGTCCCATAATGCAGGTGTTGATTACGTCAATGATGTCGTTTGAGAAACCAATTTTTTTTAAGACAACAATGAGGTAAGGAAGACTTACACGGTCAAAGGCATTGGACATATCTAGTTTTATGATGATTCCGTGTTCTTTTTTCAGCATGCTTGACTGTAGAGCTTCCTGGACAACCATAACGTTGTCAATAATCTGTCTATTTGGAACAAAGCCTCCTTGGTTTTCCAAGACAATCTCACATGAATTTTTTAATTCAGTTGGCTATGATCTTCGTTATTATTTTGTAAGAAGATTTGCACAATGAAATTGGCTGAAATCTGCTAAATGTGGAAGGCCTTGCATCCTTTGGAATTAAAGACAGATAGGAGGATTTAGTAAAGCCGCCCATTTTTTTTAATAAACTCATTCCTTATCATTCCTACTAAATTCTTTTTTATTATATGCCAGAATTGCCTGTAAAGAGAAATTGTGAATCTGTCTACACCCAGTGCTTTATTCGAATGGAGGCCCCATACAACTGCCTCAATTTCTTCTTCTTCGATTTCTTGCATAATTTCCGAATTTTGGACAACACTTATCTTGTTTGGCGCATGCTGCAAAAAGGATTCAAAGTCTTCTCTTTCTCAACAACTCCTCTAATTTCATGTCCCTTTATTTGGATTTTGTCGATCTGATTTCTAGCCCGTCTAATTTTCATAGTATTATGAAAAAAGGTTGTGTTTTTATCCCCCGCTTTTAACCAAAGGCTTCTTGACTTTAGTCTCACCACTTCCTCTTCTTTCTGGTTTTCTCTGTATATTTCCTAGAAGAGGGCCTTTTCCTGAAGATGGTCCTCTTTGGTCTCCTCCTTGTTTTCTTTTTCCTCTTGAATTTTCTCCATTTTTTTTAATAACTCAGCTTTTCTTTTCTTTTATTGTTTTCCATTTTCTATGGCCCAATTTTTCAGTTCCTTTCTCAAGTTTTTTAACTTGGTTTCCCACACATAATAGGGGGACCCCGTGAGTTTTTCAGACCAGACTTACGCAATTATAATTTTGAAGTCTTCATTGATGTTCCATGTTGGGCAGTGTCTGAAAGGTATTAGGCCTTGATTTTCCATCATCCCCATAGAAATTGCCATTGGCTTGTGATCTAAAGTTGTTGTGTGAATGATTCTTGATCTCGCTGAGTTGTAGTTGGAGATGATGTTGTCCTGAACCAAAATGTGATCTAGTCTTTCCTTTATATTATTGCTTCCTACCCTTGTGTTGCTCCATGTATACTTACCATTTTTGGGGGGAATGTCTATTAGGTTATTTTTTTCCATTATGTTTTCGATATCATCCCTTGAAAAATATGAATGATAAACCCTGCCAAATATCTCCTCCACATTAAGGACATGATTGAGGTCCTCTCCCAAAATTATTTTTCTGTTTTGGGTAGCATTTAAGGTCTCTTGAACCATATTCTAGCATTGTCCTTTTTCCCTGAAGTGATTGGGAGCATATATGTTGACAATGCAGAATTGCTCATTGGTGGTTGTCTCTTTTAGGTCCATTCTAATCCAGTGTTGATCCTTTTTTGGCTTAAGAAACTCCCATTTTCCTTTCCTCCATAAGGTGCATATACCCCTTGAGGCCCCTATATACTTTTGAGTTGTTCCTTCATAATTTTTAGATTTTTGATCATTTTTTCCGAGTCTTGGCAACTGGTTTGGTCTCTTGAAGCATTAGAATATCTGGGATTTCCCTTACTAGAATATCTTTTGCTGCGTTTTTTTTAAAAGGCGTCCCCCAAACCACGACAGTTCCAGGAGACCAAAATCATTATTTATTTGGTTGATGGGCAAAGGGCCATTTCCCTCTTTAGTGATTTTTCTTTTTCTCATTGTTCCTAGAGATTTTCCTAAAAAAGGAGTCCATGGGTTGCTGCATTCCTAAAGCCATTTCTTTTGCTACCGCTTCATCTCTGGGTTCTTTGTTAGATTTTCTTCCTGCTTTATTTTGGTATTCTAAGGTTTAAAGTGATTACTTTGATTGTTTTCTTATCCAAATTATATCAACTGAGGGGGGAGGAGGGCTACAAGGGATAATAGGAACAAAGGGGGTGAGGATATGGGAAGGAGAAAGATGAGGGGAGGAGGGGTGGGATGTGGAAGGATGGGAGGATCATCAAGAGGCACGAAGGGGTTGGGATTGATGAAATATGAGGGGATTAGGGAAGGATTGTCTAGCGGGATGAAGGGGAAGGACCAAAGGGAGGGTGGGGAGCTAGGGGTTGGCTAGAGGAGGTGAGTGGTTGTTTGTTTGCCACTTTTTTCTTTATAACTTGTTCCCATTTTGCTTCTAACTGTTCTATATTTTCACTTTCTTGTTTTTTTCGACATCTACTTGCAAAATGACCATATTCATGACATGCCTTGCATTTAAATGGTATATTCTCATAGTCCAGCTATTTTATGTGCTTCCATTGATCTACTTTGATATTTACTGCCTTCGGTAAGCCCTTCCCTAGATCCACTTCAACACATGTCCTCGCATAAGCATGCATGCTATTTTTTGGTTCGCATCTATCAATATAATTCCCTACTGCATTCCCGATGGCCCTGACAGATTCATCACCCCAGCAATGTAGAGGGAGATGAGGGAGTTGTAACCAAACCAGCATTGTGCTAGGTACATCCAATTCGGGGTTGAAGTCAGGGGTCCATCTATTTAAGTACAGGCCTCGCATGTCCATGAAGGATGGGCCATTTCTGAAGATTAGGTCTCGATCTTCCTTTGTTTTGAAATGAAAGCTGTAATACCCTCTTCCACATAACCTTATGGAGATTTTTCCGTTTATTGAAGTGGACCAATTCCTTTCAACCCATTTCTGAACCGAACAAGGAGAAGGCCAAAGTCCTGTAAACTGGCTGACCAAGCCCCTTTCAAATAGAGATAAAGCCTCCCAACGGGGAAGAGACAGAGGTAGAGAGATCTCAGGGGTGTCTCGATATTCTTCATGAACTTGGATATAGAAGGTCTATTTCTTTCGGGGCAATGGCAGAGATCAGGGATGAAAAGGCATATGCATTTTCATCGTGCTCAGAGATCAGTTTTTCTGGAGGAGGATCTCCATCCTCCGATGAACCCAGTGGTTCTATGATCGCACTAGGAAGCCACTCTGATCAGGTCAAAGCTCAAGACTGGGGGCCCTTGGGGCACACCAGGGAAGGGCTCATGGGGAGAGTGCGCATTGTAGAGCTCTAGGTCTCATGCAAGGAAAGACATTAGTAAGATTGTATAAGTATGTATGAGAAGTTATGCCACTTAAAAGTTGACCTTTTTGTTTTGACCACCATAATTTGAATGGATTCCACGTCAGCCCCCATTATTCATGGAAAATAAGATAGACATGTGATCATGATGAAGAATAATCTAGAATATTCCATATTGTAAATCTATTTAAGAGTTTAAGGAGTCAACATAACCACTAATAGGTTATCGGATTATTCCATTCTTTTCAAGTGCAACTTGTTCCATAGACAAGCAGAGTAATTGAGAGGGATAGGGAGAGAGCATACAAGGAGGATTTGTGCATTGTATTAGGTCATGGTCCACAAACCTTTCTTCTTTGTACCTGCATCCATTTTCTATTCAGAGAAAGAGTGCAGGGCCACCTCACCTTCCAACTGAGTTTTCTCCAGAAAGGTTTTCCACGATATATCTTGTGCGAATTGTGGTTTGTGATTTTTTATTTTGTTGTTCTATATTTTCCACATAATTATAATTTGCATGCATATGCAATAAATTGCAATTGATAGATCTAGAAATCTAAGGAGAAATAAACCTTCATAGTGTATATTTTGGAATTTCTAATACATTTTAATATATATATTATGATGAATTGTCCAATGAAATAACCACGGTAGTTTACGGATCATATTGGTATCAAAGCAGGTTTCTTTGGGTATATCATGGATATTTATAGTAGATCTAGATTGCCTAAGCCAAAATTCATAAAACTCTAGTCATGGCTAACAAATCTATGAATAACCCTCTTGATTCTACATAGAAGAGGTTTTTGCAGTTGGAAGCATAAGCTGCAGACATAAAATATAATGTGAATCTCCTCATGACAACCCTGACCAATAAGCTTTGGATATTTGGAGAAGGTGAGTGTTCTAATGAAGAGGCCCAATTAGAGGGGATTTCTTGATATTAGGAAGAAATGGAGAAGAAGTTGAAGAAAGAACCCAAAAAAGATCAACCTAGTTCAAGTTTAGTGGACCATCCATAGTCCATAATAAAAATGGAAGTGAAATTTGACATCAATTTGTATCAAGGTGAGATTTATTATTTGAAGCTAAATCACTAGTTGCAACAATTAGACTTTTGTTTTAGTATCCATCATATAGAGGAAGAATATAATATTTAGTTTGTGTGGCTAAAATTAGAGGGCCATGCCCTTATTTGGTGGGAAATCCACAGAGAGACCTTAAGGTTGGAGGGATATCATCCAATGACTAAGTGGGAGGAACTTAAAACCTTCATAAAGTCACAATTTTACCCTATCGGGTATGTAGAGGATTAGTGGATCCAATGACACTACTTTAGGTAGAAACAAGGGCAGAGTGCACTAGAGTACACCACATAATTTAGAAAGATGGCCATAATGTTGAGTATCTCCCCAAAGAACCTAGATTCACTCCTAAAGTATTTGGCTTGTCTAGATAGACATTTGTGGCAAAAAGTGATGTTTAAATCCAAATCGGTGGATGAGGCTTGAGTATAGGCGCAATACCTAGAGAATATAGGCTAGAAGAAATGGAAATCAAGTGGATCAAAGAAGAAGTAGCACTATGACGTTTCTAAGGAGGGGAAGAAGAAATGGAACCAGGGGGAAATATAAAAACATGACAGCCACAACACACCAATGCAAAGATCTAAGCAACCACTACAATCATTGTAACATTGATGGTCGTACAAAGGAGAAGTGTTAGAAGTTGCATTCATAGATTAACTTGAAGAACAAGGAGAAATATAATAATATAAGAAGAATCTCATGGCCACTTATTCAAATACCTAGGTTGAAAGTAACTCAAAAGTGGATGAGAATATCATATGTACATCAGTGTATAATGAGGGGAATCTTAGTAGCCCTTAGCAATAGGAAGAGAATGAAAAGACTTGACTCTTCCATACAAACAAACAAGTTAAAAAGATGAATATTGATGCATAGCAGAGCTGGTTAAGAAATAAGTATTGGAATTTCATGATCATTAGTCCCATATCCATTGGTATGGACAAATAAGGATGTGGAAATAAAGGTAACAAAATAGTGAAAAATCAGATTTGTTATTAGTGCTAATTTTATTGATGAAGTAGAACTAGATGTAGTTTCCCTTGATGTACGTGGAGTGGTGTTTGGAAGTACATACATATACATGCAAGACACAATCTTCATAAGAAGATCGAACCAATATCATCTCATCAAGCCAAGAAACTAATTAGTTCTAGCAAGAAGTATGTTTCATTATTTTTAAGAGAAAATTAATCTGTAGAAGAGTCAGTGAGAGCAAAGGCATTCTTGGAGGGGTGTACGAATAAAGAGAAACAACAATTGGAATAGTTTCTACATGAATATAGGGATGTGTTCCAAAATTCGAATGAGTTACCACACAAGAGGGAATTGGAGCATGATATCCATCTATTATTGGACTCCCCATTTCCAAACATTGGGTTGTATAGGTATTTTGTTATAGAAGCAAGTGGGGTGAAGAAACAGTTGCAACAACTACTGGAATAGGGTGTCATTTGGCCAAGTACATCACCATGTGGGTCACCCATCATTATCATTGTACCCAATAAGGATGGGACTTGGAGAATGTGTATAGATTATAGGGCATTGAACAAAATTATGCTTAAGAACAAGTACCCCATACCTAGAATAGATTATTTGTTGGATCAATTGCAACAAGAAAAATAACTCACCACGCTTGACTTAAAGTATGTATATCATCAGGTTTGAGTTAGAGAAGAAGATACTTGGAAGATTGCCTTAAAAACTAGGAAAGGTTTGTAACTAATTAGTCATTCCATTTGGTCTATGTAATGCACTAGCTAGATTTATGAGTTTAATGAATGATATAATACAAACTTTTATATATTCATTTATTATTGTATATTTGGATGATATAATGGTATGTAGTGCTATCTAGGAGGAGAACATCTCACATTTGACATAGTTGTTCGAGACATTAAAGAAGCACTAGCTGGCAGCAAATCTCAAGAAGCATGAGTTTTCAGAGTAATGTTTAGCATATCTACGGTATGTGATAGGTGGAGGAGAGATGAAAATAGATCCTTCCAAGATGGAGGCCATCATGAAATGGTCAGTTCTTATTAAATTTTTTGAGGTCAATATTTTTTTTGGGGCAACACAATACCTGAGGAAATTCATAGCCTCATTTTCAGAAAAAGTAGCACCACCCCATGACATAACAACAAGTCATAAGAGTTTTCACTAGGAAAATGGTCAATAGTGGGTCTTTGAGGAGCTAAAGAAGAATATAACTCAAGCACTAGTTTTGGAATTATTAAACATGTAGCATCCCTTTAAATTGGATACAGATGCGATTGGGAATGTCATGGGAGCGATATTGATTCAGGGAGGAAGGCCTATATGCTACCATTCTGAAGTATTTCATGGGAAATTATTAACTACCCTACCTACAAAAAGGAGCCCCATGCCTTAGTGCAAGTTGTGAAGTAGAAACATTATTTGATGGGAAATGAGATAGTAATCCACGGAGATCGCCAACCATTATAATACTTGTAGGCCCAAAGTAAATTACAATAGACCAAGCATTACAAGTGGATGTGGTTTCTACAATAGTTTAATTTAATGATCAAGTATAAGAAAGGTAAGACAAACAAGTCAATTGAAATGCTTTCAAGGCGACTCACATAAAGTATCATAGATTTTGGATCTATAATGCACATGCATCCATTCACCCATGATGCATATAGAGAGGCATATTCAGAGGATGAGGACTTCAAGGAGGGGTTTCAATAGTTGTAGAGACAAATTCATTTGCACGATGGTGACAATATATTTGACTACCATTTCCAAGATGGGGTACTCTATAGGCTAGATAAGTTAGGTAGGGCAACCACTTTGGTGTAGGGAAGACAATAGCCAACTTTCAAAGATATCTGTATTGATCCAAGATGCAATAACAAGTAGCTAGGTTCATAAGAGGATGCATACTTTGTTGTACTAAAAAACCTAGTAATAGGAAACAGGGTCTATATTATCTCCACGGGGTCTTCACCGGGGAGCAATATCATACAATGTGGGTTCATATTGGGGGATATATATATTTAGGAAAAAGTGACATAATATATTGGGAGATATATAGGGGGTAAAGGGTTTTTATATTGGAAAATAAAAAATGGAGTTCAAAGTTAATGAAAAATATAAAGGGGTCTAAAAAATGTTAATGAAAATATGAATACCTACAATATCTAGTAAAAGTATGGGTTTTTTTTTAATTCAGAAGTTGTATTGGGTTCATATTGGTAGGGGGTTAAATAATGTGATTTTTAGAGGTATTTTCCAATATGTAGTCAAATTAAGGGTATTGCTTAATATGCCATGAACGCACGTGATATGTTAGAGGTTCACTGAGTGAATCCCCTGTGATTATCTCTTACATGTACCGATTCATCTTTGGCAAATAATTTCCATGGAATTTGTGGGAGTTTTTCCAATAAACACGAAGGGACATGATCATCTATTCGTGGTAGTTAACATGTTCTGCAAGATTTGTGTTTTAATGCCCTAACAAAATTATTTTTTAGACAGGTCCAGGTACACTTTGGGATACAAAGGAGCACTGTTTCATATAGGAACACAATATTTCTTAGTGCATTTTGGACTACATTGTGAGAGAATATGGACACAATGTTAAAGAGGTCTACAACATTCCATTTTCAGATAAATGGGTAGAAAGAAGTAGTCAACATGACTTTGGTGCATATTTTGAGAGGTTACAATTAAAACCATCCAAAGGCTTAGGATGAAAATCTACTATATCTACAAAACTCTTATATTAGAGTACGTGACACTCATACTGGTAATTCCCAATTTGAAACCTGTTTTGGATATTTTCCATCTTCACCTTTGTATATTGCATATGGGAAGCAAGGAGAAGTGAGGAAGGATGTTACAAGGGATGCATTAAGAGTAGAAATATTTGTTGAAAATATCAGTAAAATCCATATACAAGTATAGGGGACACTACATAAGTCACAAGAAAAATATAAGGCTTGGCATGATCATCACAGAACCGAGAAGTTGTTCAAGGTGGGATACAGAGTATTGTTATAGAGAAACAAGGAGAGGCTTTAGGGTCCTTAGTAAGACAATCAAGGCTATGCGATATGGTCCCTTTGAGATACTAGAAAAGGTGGGAGATAATTCCTATAGACTTAGTCTATGCCTATAAATGTGCATTTACTCAGTTGTAAATGTCGATAATATGAATCTATATGAGCCTTCCATGCTAGATCAAGAAAAGGAACATGACCTACCTTTAATAGAGGATTTGCACTAGATGCTCAGGTAGAGTTGGCATAAGATGCAGTTTTGCAACAGAAGCCCAGAACTACAAGATAGTAGCATCATGACATTTGGTAGATTGGGCTAAAAGGACAACTTCCAAGCAAAGTTAAATGGTACACCTGAGAGAAGATGAAGGAAAATTTTATTCGCGTCATTCAATAGAAGTTTTTTGGGAAAAAGGGACTACAAAAATGGGGAGTTTTGATTTGGATTGGATCATTATATCATTTTCCTTCCATTTTGATGCTTTCAAAGTGGAAAAGGTGGAGGAATAATCTTAGAGGACCACTTTTACCAACAAAATCCATTTTGGAAAACTAGGGTCAGAAACTTTCGAGGAGGCATCAAAGAGAATTTTTTGGGGGTAAAAATTTTCCACTATAGTCCAATACATTTTTTTTCCTATTATGCACATAGAGACCATTCAAACGGTACAATAATTGCCTCAATTAGAGTCTATATGCAAAATTTATGCCACTTAGAATTTGACCTTCTTATTTTAACCATAATAATTCTAGAGGATGCCACATCAACCCCCATTATTAATAAAATGGGATATCCATGTGATCATGTAGAAGAAGCTAAAAGTGTAGAAATTATGGTGTATATTTGCAACTTCTCATGAAGTTTTAACCAAAATCACAAGACAAAAATATACTCTACTTCTCTGTGGAAGTTAATTCACAATTTAGAACATCAATCACAAACATGTAATGAGAAATAATATAAATGCACACAATATTTTTTTCTGGGAAAAGCAGAGTACTAAAAACCCCAATGCATGCTTGCATTAATCTGATGAATAGAGACATATCACAATTGCATTGCTCAATTTAGCACAACCCGCATGTGAATAACCTATCACTCTGCTCAGTGAGAAGCTCTGACCTAGACTTCGTCAATTTCTACCTTTCCTTGAGCCTTTATTTCCTTGCGCAATTCCAAAGAAATTAGGCCCCTATTATTTAGGAGTTTCTCCAAAATGGATTGCGCAATTCCCAAGGTTGATCATCTAACTGCATGAAACACTTGTACACTCAAGAATAGTCTACAACTAATGTTACACTACCTTGGAATATCCACCATAGATGGGGAACTTGAATTCTTTGCAAGCGCTAGATATTTTGGGTTTATCGATCATTTAATTGGATGATCACTGAGTTTGACTAAAGTCCCACCGCACAATTGACCTTCCACCAGTTCCTCCAACAGTTGGAACTAGTTTAACTTAAAACAACTTGAGATAGCTGACTTTTATTGCTACAAATTAACAATCACACATGATTAACTAAACTCTAACTCCTCTAACTTGAATTTACTGAGTAAAATGGGTGACACAAGCCATGTCACACAAGTTAACTACATCCAAGTTGTCTGTCGATGTGGAAATTCGAATTTTCGCAATTTAATCAAGGTAAAATTGAATTGAGAATTTATTGTCGCATTTTTTAATAAGAAGATTCCATATTGTAGCTTTAGCTAAGAGTTGAAGGAGTCAAATCTAATCACTCATAGGCTATTGGGTTATGTTATAACTAGGCCACTAGGAGGAAAAGGGGTTCCATTCTTTTGGAGTGCATTTTGTTCCATAGATAAGTGGAGTATCCAAGAGGGATAGGGAGATAGAAAATAGGGATGATTTGTGCATTGTAGTATCCCGTGGGCCAGAGGTCTTATTTCTTTGTACCTGCATCCATTTTCTATTTAGAGAAATAGAGCATAGCGGTCTCACCTTCCAGATGGGATTTCTCCCCAAAAGGGTTTCCAAAGATGTATCTTGTGTCAATTATGGTTTGTGAATTTTTATTTTGTTGATCTCTATTTTCTGCATAATTATAATCTACATGCATACGCAATAAAAAAGTAGTTAACATAACCATAAATCTAACGAAATAAACCTTCATAGTGTATATTTCATAGTTTCTAATATATATTAGTAGATCTATTGTGATGAACTGTCCAATGAAATATACACAATAGTTTATGGATCAGTGGTAAAGAGAATGGGACTTGGGACTTCAAGAACATACAATGATATATGTGCATTTAACTCTCGTGAGATCCCATTCTTCAATTTAATCAAGGATTTACAAGTCCACCTTGTAGTGCATCCTGATGTATTCCTAAGTATGGAGATTATGGTGTTGTATGTGCCTTTGGATTGGGGAATTTTGTTTTCATGAAAGTGGATGAAAATGTAGGTGGCGTTATTCAAATAAAATTATATTACATCATGCTACCTATACTTAAGGGTGATTCCATTAGGTTATATAGGGAATCGTATAGAATTAAAATCAAGTTAAAATCATAGAGGAAAGTATGAGGTCTTACATGGTCATGGGTGTTGAAGTTCCTTAGCCAAAAGAAGTAAAGGGGTTATGGAGGATTAGTTTTGATGTTTCATCCTTAAAATATGAGAATGGATCTGAAATTGTTCTCATATGTTATGTTAAGGAATTCCTCCATTTCTCATATAAGTTGTAGTTTGAGGCAACTAACAATGTGGTGGAGTACGAAACTTTACTTTTAGGATTATATGATGCTAGGGATATGGGAATATCATGTACAAAGTTCATGGGGGATTCATATCTAGTGGTTTTTCAAATCAAAGGCCTCAATGGCTATAAGAATTAAATATTTAGGATCTATAAATAGGAAGTCATGGGGGTCACAAATGTTTTTTATTCATATCTAGTGGTTTTTGAAATCAAAGGCCTCAATGGATGTTATTGTTGATTCATTAACCGTGTCTACATCAATTATGTATCCTTTCCCAGAATTAGAGAAGGGAGGCCGAATATAGATACTTTACAAACCCTCTATTCTGGACAATGTTGAGAACTGAAATTTTTTTTATGATGATGATCAGATTGTCATATTTCTCAAGGTCACTGAAAGATTCGAGGGAGATGATCCTGATTTGAAGGATGAACATTCTAAAAGAACATTTTCCCTCTAATATTATTCCCTTGGGTTTAATTCCTTCAGAATCATATTTTAACTGAGATGATGTTTTCAAAGGATCAATAGACTTGATTAGCTCATAAGAGTATGGAGATATCAACTTAGGCATTGAGGCTACTCCAAAGATGATTAAAGTTGGTATTCACATCACTCCCAAGGAAAAGAGTAATATTAAAAATTTAGTGGTGGAATCTAGAGAAGTGTTTTATTGGACATATGATGACCTAAAGGCTTATAAAGACAAAGTTATACATCACACAATCCTACTAGTTGAGGATACCAAGCCATTCAAGAAAAATATCAAGCATATTAACTAAAAGCTAGCCCCTCTTGTTAAACAAGAACTTGAAAATATGTTAAATGTGGGATCATTTCCGCAGCTAGGCATGTTGAGAAATGGCAACAAGAAATCCCAGTTTAATTTGTCCTTGAATTAAACTATGAATTAAAATTGAATTCTATTCTCATAGCAACTTATAAATAGTTAATTAAGTTTAATTGACTTAATTAGCTTAGAAATTTCAAGTTGGAAGTCTTTCTATAGTCATGTGTATGTTCTCCCTAAATTTTAGGGGTCCAAGATCAGTTTATTTGAGTTGTAATTAGATAATTCTGTTGGACTGAGTTATGGTCAGTTAAACTAGTTCTAATTGTTTGCAGGACTAGTAGAGGTCTAGTATTGAGTTCATGCGCTGGTGCATCCTCAGTGCTACTCCAACTAACTGAAGGTTCCCTCATGAGAAACTCATGCATGTCATTTCAAAGAAAGACCCAGTTGAGACTAGAGTGCAGGGACATTGTACTATCAATTGTAGAATGATCCGAGTTGTATAGATCATGCATGCAATTAGAAGAGGACCTAGTTTTGGATTGTGCAGTTATGGAAGAATGAATTCCCAATAAAATATGGGTTATTCCTCATAGGAATATGGGTGGTTTTTTTTTTAATCTTTTTTTTTTAACTTAATATTATTTTATTTTAATGTATTTTATATATTTTTTATTTTTTATTTTATTATATTTATCTAATGTATTTATATATTTATTTTTTATTTATTTTATTTTTTTAACCAATTTTAAACTCTTTAAATAGTTATTCATATGTTTTATTCCAATATTTATATTTGCTATGTATTTATTAAATTTGTTAATGACTCTATATATAGTTAATTATACATTTTATTCTAACAGTTATAGTTTCTATGTATTTATTTAATTGTTAATCCCTTTTAACAACCAATAAATTATTTATATTTATTTAGTCCCTTATTATAACTAACTTCCTATTAAATTAAATTATTTATATATTTATTTTCGAGGTAAGGACCCTAGTCCATTTTAGTCGTTGGCCTAGCTAGCCATTGGAGGCTCTGCTCAAGCTATTTAACATGCAAAGCTGGATCTGGTTCTTCAACTTGTCCTGACGATGAACCACATTGGTTGGTTCGAAACGCGTCGACAAATGATAGATCTTGTGATTTACGCTGAAAAATCTCTCATAAACCTCAATGGACACAAGCTGGAAAATATAACATATGGAAATCAGTCCTACAAGCTATGCCCCTTATCAGGGATGGACTCACATGGAGAATAATGTTAGGAGAAGCTATTAAAATAGGGATGGACACCTGGATTGGATGTGGTAACGCTCACAGATTCTCATAGGAGCTCAGAACATACCTCACTTCCAAAGGGATCTCTCACCTTATCCAAATAGCAGATAATGATCACTCTACATTTTTGCAACAAGCATGGAAATCTGGGAGGACACTATAGATCCCTCAATAATGGTAGCAGCACTGGAAAGAGTACACAGAGGCACTCACGGAATCCCATATCAGGATACAAGAAGGAGAGGATGAGTTAATTTGGGCACATGCGAAGCGTGGAAGATACTCACCAAAGGAGGAATACATAGCTCTTATGAACTCATTGAAACCACTGCAGTGTGAACCGTGGTGGAGAAATATATGGAAACTAAAAGCACCCCCCAGGTCCAGGCTCCTCATGTGGACCATTTTGCGTCACAAAATCCCAACAAGAGAAAATTTGATGAAGAGATCTTTTCATGGACCCTTTTGGTGTAGCCTTTGCAAAGCCGACAATGAATCTAGGAATCATCTCTTTCTTACTCTCCCATGCACAAAGGAGCTACGGAATACTATTCATTCCCATATACCCTCGCTCCCTATGTGGTAGGGAACAATTGTTCAGGAAGCCTGGGAGGGTTGGGGATCCACTGTATCCTTGGAAAAAAACAAAAAACATCCCTTTACTTACTTTTTGGGCCATATGGATTGCCCGGAACATAATTATCTTTCAAACCTCTCCACCCCACTGGTCAACCATCACTGCACAAATCCTAGCAGATTACCAGCAGATTCCAGAGGAGGAAAAAAATCCCAATCCTAGTGATATCATACCCGAGAGCATAAACCAATCTCACCCCTAGGCATACTTTGATGGCTCAACACAAGACATTGGATGTGGGGGAGGAGTTGTGCTTCATATCACAACAAACCATTTTTACAAAATTCAAATGGGTTTGGGCAGAGGAACGAACAATTTTGTTGAGCTTGCAGCAGCAAAATACACCATTCATTTTTCTTTGGAAAAACAATGCAGAAACTTACAGCTATTTGGAGATTCAAAAACTATATGCAATTGGATAAACAAAGCTACAATTTTTCATGCTTTTTCTCTGAGACACATCATGGAAGAAATATACAGACTCATAAATTTATTTGACACATTTACTTGTCAACATATATACAGGGAGCGGAACATGGCTGTTGATCTACTATCCAAGGAAGCAGCATACATGCCTATAGGAACTTGGACCATACTGGAGCAAACTGATAGAACCTTCCATCAGTATTATCATATACCTTTTATAGAAATATCAGAATAGTAAAGCTCAATGGGAGTTGGACATAAAGATTTTGTTATATATTTTGTTGTCTTTATATAAATATTATATGAAGTTTTTTATCAAGCAGTTCTACACATGACAGTTATTTTTTGATACTCTCTGTGTAGAGTAAGTACATAAATCATATTGAAAAACACAGCCCAGAGAAGTGTCTCCCTACGTGGAGTACACCTACTTCTATTTTGAATACTCAATAGGATAGGCTTCTAGCCCATAGTACAATATATGCCACTATCATCTGCAAAATGTAATTTTCCTCATTAATGAAAATTACGACTTATATATATATATATATATATATATATATATATAATATATATATATATATATATATATATATATATATATAATATATATATATATATATATATATATAATATAATATATATATATAAATATATATATATATATATTATATATATATAATATATATATATAAAGTCGTAATTTCATTAAATGAGGAAAATTACATTTTGCAGATGATAGTGGCATATATTGTACTATGGGCTAGAAGCCTATCCTGCTATAGATATATAATATAATATATATATATATAGCAGGATAGGCTTCTAGCCCATAGTACAATATATAATATATATTATATATATATTACCCTACTCTACAAATAAAAACCAAGGCGTTACTTGAGTCAAGGGCCCTTCCTGACTTGGTATGTTCCCAGCAACTATTCAAACCAGTACGATGCTCAAATTTCAATAATTAAATCTTCATTACCAAAAACTTTAGCTTCTAATTACAGGTGAAGGTTCAAATTTATTACAATAATTAGCTTCAGAATAAAGTCTCTATGCGCCTTCTCCAACCGCCCCCACCCTCTCCCACGTTATTGCGCGAATATGTTTTTTATATCATTATAAGGCAAAGTAAGTGATTAAAATAACAAATATGATCATAACAACATCAACTCCCAAAAAACTCTCACTCCATACTATGATTAAAATAACAAAAATAATTTAAAACAATTTTGTTATGATTCACGATCATGTTAAATCATTCATTGGAGATGGAAACAATGCCACTTGATATTAGTTTGACTTTTTTCCAGGTTTGGACATAGCTGCAAATATAGACGTAACTGCCCGTAATTGTTGGTGCACAAGTGCAGAATCAGGGACCGGACTAAGTATTGAAGTTATGGAAAATGTCAAACTAGTACTAAACTAAGTATCAAATTGTTGTAGATGGAATTTAGGTTTGTCTGCAAATTGAATAACGTCTTTAGCTTTACATGTGAGCTAAATGTGATCCAATGAACATAAATCCATCCATAAACATGTAGTTGCAACCCATGTCATCTCGAGAAGTGCCAATGTGTTAGCCTTTACTTAGTACCGAAACTTATATAAGTACCGGATTGTCAAATTCCAGTACTAGAACTTGTTGTTTGGGAACGTAAACATATTAGTAAACTGTCATTAGAAAACAATGTTAAAAATTCATTTAATCATTAAAAATACAAGAAATCATTAATAATTAACCACAAGGTAAAATGAATGTGTTTAGTGAAAATTTGTAATATAATAGTTACAAACTTTGTTGTAAAGGCATGAATATGGCTTGTAAATGAAAGGTATGGATAGCCAATACGATAACATATCTAGGGCCTAACACGCTTACCAGTGATTATCATCATCTTGCAACCTCTTTTGGTATGATCTAGAATCACATCTGTTATTAGATCAGTTTTTGGCCTGGTTTGTTCATAGGAGGTCAAGCAAGGTAGGCGACCTTAGAGAATACAATATGGTTTAATAATAAAAAATTGAGTCCTAAATGTTTTTTTCATAAAATATAACTATCCTTGTTAGAAAAAAATGCAAAATGGAAATTAAAAAAGAAATGTAACATAAATTTTCCAATAGTTTTCTTCAATAGACCTGGATAAAGGTCATGAGAATCTGAAACAAAAACATATGTAAAACAAAAAAAACATCATTTTGCAAATAAATTTAAATTTCTCTTAGCAACTATGCCATCATCGTGCAATCCCTTCTGGCTCGATTTGGAATCACATCCGATATGGTTTAATCAAGAATAGCATCCTAAATTCAACTAGGGAGATCATGAGGGAGGTCATAAAGGTGGGATGAGAGCAAGGAAGACTAATGACCGAAGTTTACCTGGGTAAGTTGAAATGGGTGGAAAAATAACCTACCAAAAGAAAATTCAAATCTGTTAGTTCACATTGTTATACGTGTAAACTACATCAGTTAATCTAACATTGTAAAGCATGTAGCTAGGAAAGATTTCCAGTGGGATGATGAGTTTGACTTATTTGGAGATTAATTAATTTTTAATTTTTTTCTTATTTAGGATACATTTCAAGTCAGCTAGATTTTTATGCCATCACACCATTTCATTTGATATTAAGGGAGTTTGATGTTAAGGGAGGCCAAGATAGACCATGATAGTGGGTATGGAAAACTCATTAATAGGTGATAATGGATGGCTCCACGAGGCCCAATGGGTGTATATTGGTAATGATCCATACTAAACTCAAGTATATAATCACCATTCACTATAAGGGACCAGTTGAAATACACCATTCACTATAAGGGACTATAAGGGATCTCTTTACTCCATAGCAAAGAGAAAGCTCATCTTTGAAGCTTGGTATGAAGCAATTTGCTAAGCAGTTTACCCAAGATTAGAGGAGGTGAATGAGAAAACGCCATAAGCCATTGATGAAGCAACATACTTGAAAGGATAACTTGTAGAAGACTATGTCAATTTTGTCTCTGCTAATAGCCGAATTTTTAATGACTTACAAAGTTTTGCATGCAACCTTGAACTAAACATAGGCCCACCACAAAATTACAAGTCATCCTGAATTAAACGTATGTCGGCCTGAAAATTACATGTCGCCTTGAATTAAACATATGTCATCCCCATAATTACAAGTCAACCCTAAAATAAGCCTACTCGTGCAACCTCAAGGACACACAAAATTTGTGGCATCTATCTTTTAAGCTAAAATGAATTCCAAACTTGATGAGGAGACCGTGATATGAATTTAGAATAAGAAAAATAATTGTATTCCTTCCGGATCTATGGTGCAGGTAAATTCTAAGTGTGGACACAAACAATTCCTCTAGCCCGAGAGAGCGGGTCTAGCCACAAACAAACAATCTATGGAAGATCTCCTTAAGCTAGAATCAAATAAGAGGGCCTACTTCTTAGTATGTTATTCTGCTTGGTGACGATCTTGCTTCCTCACTCGAACTATCTTTCATTTCCTTCCTTCGAACACCTGAAACATGTCAACAATAGCAAACAACAAATGTGATAACATACAAATTGTATCCAGCCTACTTAACGGGTCAAGAAACAATACGACATAAATATGTGAGATGACATTTCATGTAGGAAATCAATCGATAGTTGCATCTATATTAGTTTAAGAAGAGATTACAACTGATGTCTTGACGTTGTTGTTCTCCTCCGACATATCCGGGTTCCCACACACTCTTGCTAGCATCTCATGGATAGCCTCAATAATGGTAGTCTCAAGACTCTTCCCTTTAGTCTTCACACTAAACCAAACTCACAATTCTCCCTTAAACACGAGCTAGAAATCTACAAACTATGGGTAGCTTGCTAACTACTCCAAAATCAAAACTTCAACCAGAACTTAATTAGGACTAAAAGCTAACTTGTGCTTGGGAAAACAAGAGGTTTATATAGCTTGGATGGAGGGGATAATGTTCCTCTTCTCATGGGAGAAGGCCTTATCTCTTGGATTAGTTCCATCCTAATAGGGGAAAGGAGCCCAAAATGACCTCCTCGACTCCATCCAGCCTAACCATTTACCAAACTTCTGTTACGAAGCTTCTAGAGATGGAAGCTTCGGCTCCATATTTAAAAAAAATTCCAAGAGAGGATTGGTGCGACTAAGAAAGGGCTCAGTTGATCCGATTGGTTCTATGGATATTTGTAATCCCTTCATATCGATGCGAAGAGGATATGGGTCATTAGCGTCGGTCTTGTAAACCTCGATAAACATAAGATTTTTGGGAAATGATGCAAAAGGGAATTGTTCTACTCATGAAGAGGGACATAATGGAGTTTATTCATGATAGGAAAGCATGTCGGGTACACTATAGAGGTCCTTCAGGATCGTGTACGGGGAGTACAGGGACAGTGACAAAATTTTGTGTAACAGATGCTCCCTAAAGCGTGAAGGTCGAGATAGAGTGAGGGGTGAAATATTTTACAAGTGGAAGCG
Organism: Pinus taeda; assembly: GCA_000404065.3. NCBI lineage: Eukaryota > Viridiplantae > Streptophyta > Pinopsida > Pinales > Pinaceae > Pinus > Pinus taeda. The sequence goes on from APFE030414696.1 coordinate 33,505, forward strand.
AGGAACCGGAGTCCGTCATCAGAAAACCTGCAAACAAGCATAGATACATATACATCACTGAAAACTCTGAATAATAATACATGAATCGTGGTATGGATGGAGTCATCTAAGGAATGATCATGTAAATGGATCCTAGGCATGGGTGCAACCATCCAATGGAAAGGATCATAACGAAACCAAGGTATGGTCAGAGCCACCCAATAATGAGAAGGATCACATATAACAACTCATGGTATGGTCGTAGCCATCCATCTAAAAGAGACATGTATATCAACATGACCATGTCACATCACCTCGCAACCTGGACTTGTGTAAACTTAGCCCAGGGTCTTTCACTCCAAATGACCCAATCAAAGTACAAATCTTAACATGCGAATGAATATGTTGAAGTTGAACATGTTAGGAAGTCACTTGATTACTGGTCAATGATGTGAATCGTTAACAAGTGCGAGAGAAACGACCAATAATGACAATGGCTCTTAAGGTACTAGTAGCATGGTTCATAGAATGTAAATAAAGGAACTGATGTCGAACACCCATGAAATCACCCGATCGAAAGCCAATGATGTGAACTTGTTGTTGAGTGCGAAGAACTTGCCATTAGGGCATGCAAGCTCTAAGGTACTAGAAGGGAGTATCTCGGGCAACTTCCTGGATAATGAGCTGAAGTTGATAGGAAGCAATCGTGTCAAAGAAGGGCCATGATGTATCCCACATCATCGACATGAGACAAAGGGATGCAAATGATTTCAGATGATACAGAGGATCAGGAGTAACTGTAACTACATAGGGACTAATTCTTGAACATATCGGTGACACGATTCCAGAGTTTGGCAGCTTTTGGATCCATAGGATTGGTGGTCATGATGACGTGGCAGAGATCAAATGGAAGGTCAAAAATGAATGGCCCAACCTAGGAAGGTCATTAATGAAAGAAGGATATCCCAACCTGACATGAAACATAAAGTCTCATGTTCAAGAGTGAGCTGCCCACACAACTGATAAAATTTCCAATTTTCCCCCACCATTTTTGGTAGGTACCCCAATTATTTTTTATCGCAAGCTTGAAGGGGATAGCATGTGCTTGCACTGTAATTTCATCCTTCAGAAGAATCCAACCTAGTAATTTTAACAAGCCCTAGGAAGGAGAAGCTAACATTCGTCATGGCGACAAATCCAATGTTGTTTGATGTTTTAACGAGTCCGATAAAGGGGTAACTTGGTATCTTTTTCATGTTTAGAGAGTTTGAAAAAGACACGGAAAAGAAAACTCCACATGGTCCCTTTTTGTACATTGGTGTCTCTTGAGCTCAAAAAGGTAGAAAACGATGCTTGAGATAACCTCTTGACCATTTCAGTCAAGGAGTACATTTTTCGTAAATAATGCATCCCAACCCGAAAAAGGGGTAAATGTATACTGGGCACACAACATTTCATAGCCTTTAACGAGTTCAAAACGACAACAGCTCGGAAATATTTTTGTATTTAAAGAGTCGAAAAAGAGCTTGAAAGCAGATCCCCCATTTTATTCTCTTTTACGAGTCAAAAAGGGAAAAATACTTGACGATCTTTTCATTAGAGATTTACAAGTCGAGAAAAGAGCTAAAACATGACTCCAGTACCATCTAAGCATATTACTTTTTGAGATAAAGCCTATTGTGGGGCTTGTCTAAAAGATTTCCCTCATAGTCAATAAGCTCATAGGCCCCTTTCTGTAATACACGTTTAACAATGTAGGGCCCATGCCACATGGGTTCAAACTTGACTGCCCCATCTTATCATTAGCCTAATCATACAGAAGAACCAAATTGCCCTTAGAAAAGGCACAAGGAGAGATAGACTTATCAAAGTGGGATTTGACCTGCTTTTTCTATGCTTCGATCACCAAAGCAACGAGACGGTGAGTCTCATCGAGTCGTTCTAGGTACAAGAGATGCTCTTCCTAGGGTGACGTCTCGGGAATAAGTTCGATAGCCAGCTTGAGGGATGGAATTTCGCACTCAATCGGTAAAGTTTCTTCCAGACCATAGACTAACTTGAATGGTGTGAATCCAGTTGTGTCCTTGGTTGAGGTTCAATAAGCCCATAGAGCTGAGAAGAGTGTGAGATTCCAATTTGATTTGTGCATCCCAATGGTGCATTGAAGCATCGTGACCAAGACTTTGTTCACTGCTTCAACTTGGCCATTGACCTGAGGGTAGTATGGGGTTGAGCCATCGTGGCGTAAGCCCAATGTAGAGGTCAGCTCAGCCATCATGTAATCTCGAAAATGGGAGCCATGTTCAGTGACAATGGCTAGAGGCACTCCAAACCTGGAAATAATGTGATTGAATAGAAATTGAGTCGTCGTTTTACCGTCTGCAGAGTATGTAGGCATTGCTTTGGCCCATTTAGTGAAATAGTTCATAGCAACATTAATATACCCATGCCCCTTGGCTGAACGAGGGTTATAAGTCATATAGTTGATCCCCCACTTGACAAAAGGACCAACGGTAATAATGGGGTGTAGGTGAGCAGGCGGGACGCGCATCTTTCGTTGGTAAATTTAGCATTCATAACACTTGTGAACAACAACGATGCAATCCTTGAAGATGTAGGGCCACAAATAACCATCGCGGAGGATTTTTTGAGCAATAGCATATCCATACATATGACCATCACATGTGCTAGAATGGCAGTCATTCAAAACTCTCTCAGCCTCCTCGAGAGTAAGACATCGAGGAAGAAAAAAATAGACACTGACATGCTATAAATTATCTCCAATAATACGGTAGGGTTGGGATTGATTCCGAATGCGTCAGCGATCATCCTTAGTCAACGTAGACTAGAACATGGACGTCTGGAGATACACGATGATGTTACCATACCACGGTTTAAGGGTGCGAATCAGGAAAAGGATCTCATCTGGGAGTTGCTCATCAGCACCAGCAGGAAGGGACACAGAAGGAAGGGAGCAAATTAACTCGGAAAAAACCAGTGATTTCCTAGATTTGGTAGTAGTAAACACCAAATCAAATTCTTGGAGGATAACAATCCACTTCAAATATTCCCCCCAGCAACTAACGAGTTAGGATGTAGGCCATGGGGTTGCATTCTAAAATCACAGTGGTAGTGTGTAAGAGAATGTAGTGTTGAAAGCTCTAAACAGCTTATATGGTAGCTAAAGCCAAATTCTCGACGTGAGCATAACACGTCTCGGTGTCAAGGATATTGTGACTGAGGTAATAAATAACATGTTCATTGCCTTCTTCATCATCATGTACCAGCACCATGGTGATAATACTAGAGGTTGCGTCGAGATAAAGGAAGTAATCGTGATGATAGTTCAGGGGATGTAGAAAAGGAGCATTGATGAGGACAATATTTAGGTCATCGAAAGATTTTTGAGTGACCTCATCCCAGACAAACGAGGTTCCTTGCTTAAGCAACTGGGTGAATCCTGAAGCTAGCTCAGCATAGTTTGGTACGAAACGACAGAGGAAATTTGATTTCCCCTGCAGACTCTGTAGTTGATGCAATGAAGATGGGGGCGTAAATTAACTATGGCCTCGACTTTAAGACGATCAAGCTGAATGCCTTTATTAAAGACAATAAAGTAGAGGATTCATCCGGATTTGACGCAAGAGACACACTTATGCAGATTCAACCGAATGTTGTAGTGTCTACAGCGAAGGAAAATTTGTCAGAGATGATCAGGGTGATCATGGCGCTTATGAGAATGAGCAGGAATGTCATCCAAGTAAGGTTGAACGATGTTTTGAATGTTGTGGAACGCATAAGACATCTCTCTCTAAAATGTAGTCCCAGCATTCTTAAGGCCAAAAGGGAGTTTTTTTTACGCGAAAGTACCCCACGGGCAGATAAAGGTTGTATTTTCTTGATCAGCTGGTGTAATGTTAATATGGTTGTAACCAGAAAAACCGTCCATAAAGGAAAAGATTTCACTCTTAACACATTCATCAATGATCTGATCAATGAAGGGAGTGGGATAGTTATCTTTGGGACAGGCACGATTGAGATCACGATAATTGACGCAAATGCGAATAGTGCCTTGTTCCTTTGTCACCGATACAATATTTGACACCCAATCTATAAGAGGGATCGAATAAATAAATCCAGCTTTGAGAAGTTTTTCAACTTCATCCTTGATGGTGGCCGCTTTTCTAGGGTGCACTAGACGAAGTCGTTGTCGAACGGTCTTCGCATGAGGGTAACTCAGTATTTCGTGCATGACTATACTTGGTTCAATGGCGGGAATTTCTTCGTATGACCACACAAACACATCCCGGAACTCTTGGAACAGAAGAGTATAGAGCTTGATCTCATCTAGAGAACAAGTTACCCCGATATGCACATTTTCAATGATACCAGGCTTGACATAAATATCAGTTGGCATCGTTTGGGTAATTTTACCCATGTTTCTTTTCGACCAAACTTCATGAGTCATAATCGGCGTCTGAAGTGGTAGGGAGGGCAACTAAGAAGAGAACTCCTCGAGAAAAGTAGACATGATCGTCGGGCTAGGCAGGAATGAGGAACAATGATGAGTGTTGTTCTAAGGTGTTTCCTCCAAAGACATTACTTCCATGATACTCTCATCAGAAATGAAAGTCTCGGCTAAGGGATCAAGGGATTCTGATGTACCAAGCCATGGGGATTGAGAATACGCATCGAGAAGTGTCCTGGACATAGAAGGATCAGAGGACACTGAAGGTAAGGCCGAAACAATTTCCACATAATTGATTTCAGTGAGACTTAGCAGCATAACCTAGCCCCATGTATATACAAGATCCGGTGAAGGTATAACCCAAGGATCAGATTTGACGAGATCATGTTGACAGAGGCACCATGAGGAGGTGGGAGTGGAAAAATTACCATGAAGGCAGGATCGTTAAAAAGCCCTGCCCCCACACTCTCATAAGGAGCACCGGTGTGCTTGACATACAAAACATTCCCATCTAAGGAGGAAGAGGCAAAGAACGATAGTTGGTCAACTATGACTATCTTCCCTTGATGGGGGAAATGAATCACGCGAAACAAGGAGGAGGCTGCAGCGTGCATGGCATGGGTCCAACTCTGCTCGAGTAGAAGATTATAATTGAGATTAGCATCAACAATTTCTACTTCAATGTGTATGGTCGCAAATCACGCCCGTCAAAAGCTTCCAAAGTGTTAGGGGACTGGTTCAGAGTAGGAGAACCAATTGCCTTCCAACAAGCAACTGACATGATTCAGGTAGAAGCACCTTCATTGATGACGGTCCTATGGATGGTTTTCTCATTGATGATGACCTGAATGAGAAAGGAAATTTGATGAGGAAGAAGCGAAACGTGGTTTTCTAGATCAAAACATATAAGACTAGAATCAGCAGGATCAATACCCCCAATAGCCGACAGTAATGATTTCCGTTGAGACGGACAGCTTTGAAGTACCTCGAGAGTAGACATAGTCAATGGTGCCTGAACCAAATCCTCAACAATATTATAGTGTTGAGCAGTGCGAGCGTTGGGATTGTACAAGGAATTTCGCAGCACACCGCGAGAAGGTGGTTGAATGACAGAATCAGGGTTAGGTCATTGTATATGAAGAGGACCAGAACTTGACGGGGCAGAAGAAGAAGGGGAATCTTCTTTTTCTTTCCTTGTTGTCAGGGTACGAATTAGATAATCTTGTGATCTAGTAGCCACATTAATGAGCGTACTCATCATGAACACTTGTGAACCTGAGGAAGTAGACCACTGAGGTTGGTCTACCATTTGGGTTTGCTAGGAAGGAAACGACTCTTTTAGGACAGTTGGGGTCCCTTTGAGCAAACGAATAACTTCGAATCATCTGGGACAATGCTTAGTATAGTGATCCTCCTCACAAATGAAGCATGGATACTTAGGCTTCCGTTGAGAGGCATCACTAGCAGATGACTTAGGAGGACCCTGTTTCAGGGCATCGACTTTACCTTTGCCTTTGCCTTTCTTCTTACCTTTCGAGGATTTGTCTATTGTAGTAGACTGAACAGCGTGGACCTCTGAGGTTTTACCGGGGCCAGGCAGATTACGAGAAGACTCATTGGAATTAGTGTTGGATATCGACTTCTATTTGGAAGAAGATTTTGCAGGGGTATGTGTCACTGAACCAATTGCTCAATCGACAAGAGGTGTAGCAGGAGACTTAGATGACATCAGATTAGATGATGGTCTGGCTGCATCAGGTAACATGTCATATAATGTGCCAGACTGTGAATAGACAAGGTATAGATACTGGGCGCGCACGATAGCTTGTTCCTCAGTGACACATCCTCCTATAGCTATGTCCTCAATAATTTTGTTGACAAAGGATTTGGTGAACCATTCAGTCAACAACTGATCAACAATCTCGAACTTAATCAGGCGACACCGATGCCTCCATTCATGGATATGATCAAAGATGTGGGTCGCAATATCTTGCTTGAGTGACGTTAGCATATGGGTGTCTGTTTCATAGTGAACTGGCAATTGGAAATGTGTGAGAAAGTCCATGGCAAGAGTGTTAAAGTCATGATAGGTATTTCGAGGTAGCTCAATATACCACTTAGTTGCAGCACCTATAAGAGTTCATTGGAAAAGATGAATGGAATGATCAACATAAGAATTCGAGGAGCACCAGAGGTGATATGTCATCATGTGGGCTTGTAGATCCTCTTTGGATTTTCCTTCAAACTTCGAACAATAACTCGGAACCTTGGAAGGTACCGAAGGCCAGTATGGCAAATGAAGAACTGGATCATTCGTGAGTTGAGAAACATCTGGCAACTCTAGTGTAGCCAAGAACGGCAATTGGGTATTAAAAGGCATTGGAGGATGATAAGCCAGTCCAACCGAAGGAGCCCATCCTTGCTCGTAAGGATTTTGTCCCCATAGTGGATGGTTTTGTCCATAGGGAATTTGATTGTGCCCCCACTGTGGGTTACCTTGTTCGTAGGGTGGATTTTTACCTTGAAATCTTTGCAACTGTCCAGTCATAGGTTGTTGATAAGCAACATACAAGTTAAAAGGTGGTTGAGCCTGTTGACCTTGGACATATGGATGTTGTACTTGTTGTCCTTGGACATATGGGTTCTGAAGTTGTTGCCCCTGGACATAAGGATTTAAGACCTGTTGCACTTGGACAAAAGGATTTTGAACCTATTGCCCTTGGACATTAGGATTTTGGGCCTGTTGCTGCAGGACTTGACCCTGACCTTCTCCTTGCAAGGGTTGCCCCTATTGATATGAGTACAAGGGTTGTTGTTGCTCGGGTTGGCCCTGTTACTGCATGGATTGACCTTGTGGCTGCAAAGGTTGTCCCTGTGGCTGCACAGGTTGGCCTTGCGAAGACATAGGCTAGGAGGTTTGTTGAACATATTGCATCTGTGGCTGCAGGGTTTGCTGCTGCCCAGGTTGGCCCTACTGCTACATGGGTTGACCTTGTGGCTGCAAAGGTTGTCCCTGCAGTTGCAGAGGTTGGCCTTGCGAAGACATGAGCTAGGAGTTTTGTTGAACATACTGCATCTGCGACTGCAGGGTTTGTTGTAACTGTTGCAAGGGTTGACCCTGCGGTTGTTGCAGTTGTCCTTACTGCGGCAGCCCCTGCTACTGCATGGATGACCCTTTCTGCAACAAAGGTTTCCCTTGTTGCTGCAGAGGTTGTCCTTGTTGTTGCAAGGATACTTGAATAGTTCTCGGATTGATACCTTGAAAATTTCTTAACTGTATCTAGTCATAGCCACTAGGAATGGTGGACGGACCAGGTTGAACCAACTGTCCAGGGTGAAGGACGTAAGTTGGATTGATCATTCCTTGAGAACCATATGGAGAAAAAGGAGTTTGGTGCTAAACCTGGGCCTCATAAGGCTGCTAATACTGAAAATTGCTTGACCCAGACAGACCAACGGGATTTTGGACCTGTTGGTACTTGACATTGCTTGATCCAGCAGGACTAGCAGGGTGTTGAATAGCACCAGAGGAAGGCTGGTTCATCCCAACCAGGTGAGCTTGTGAGCCACTCACGTTGGTTGTGCCTGACACCATAGAAACATTCTGATGTTGCCTCCTAGGTGGCAGAGCTTGTCCACTAATTGGAGGGATTGACAAAGTAAGGGGGACATGACTCGAGACCATCGGTTCAACCGAACGAGCTACTTGAACCGACGAGACAAGAAGATTCAGAACGGTGGGTTGCACCGGGATTGATGTGACTGTAGAAATCATTGTTTGTCAAGAGGTTGGGTTCTGAATGAACGGACCTGTGGTAGGCATAACCCTATATGCCCAAATAGAGTTATGATAAAGCAATGAGGCACTAGGTGTACCTGAGACCAATTGTGCTAAAGTCACATAATTAGGTGGAAAATATCAATAAACACTGATGGGAATGCTTCCTGTGTAGGGGAAACCTTCAGGTGGAAAAGCATATTCTTCCTCTCTATAGTGTGTGGAGTGGAGACCTCCGAGTGACCCAGGGAGGAGACTAGAATTTCACCTTTGGATTCCATAGGTGGAAACAAGTGACGACGAACGACCAAAGATTTTCAAGGGGATAATTTCAAAGCAATACCCAGTTGATTGTAGAGACTATACAGACGCTGTGGTGATATCACAACATGATCGAACAAAGGATTCGGAGGATAAACGACCAGTCCAAGCTTACCTTCAGGAGTCAGCTAACTATCAGGAGTCTGAACAGGATTGTCTGGAGATTTTAGGCCAATATTAAAAAGTGACACAGTATCTGAGGGAGGTGGAGGATGAGATGAAAAAGGTTGAATGCTAAGAACAATTCCGAGTTCAACACCTTGGTCCTCAAGTGATTGTGGTAGTTCAGGAAATGGCTCCTCAAACAATCTTTCAGATGGAGGAGAGGAAGAGGAACTAGGTGAACTGGATGGTTCAACCACGATGACTTCATCTCAAATAACAGGAAAAGGGAGATAAATTTCAAGGCTTTAAAACGTACTTTAAGGAGTAATCATGATTTGGTCTAGAAAAGACTAACAAGGATGTTATGAGATCATGGGCACCAATTTTTTAAGACGCATAAACAAACTGGTGCTCTTTCATGTTTTAAGAGTCGAGAAAGAAACAAATATGACTCTATCACTTTCGATTTGAAACGAGCTCGAAAGGACAAGCGCTTGGATGATCTTTTAAATTTAATGAGTCAAAAAGATCAAATGACTACTCATGATGATCTAGGTAAAACGATTACCAGGTGTTGATGCCTCTAAAATTGTTGCACCAACATTAGGGGATAACCACCCGATCTGGCCCTTAATGCAGTTCCTTTTCGGTTTGGTATGGTGGCTCTAACTAGACAGTATGAGACCAGTTTCCCAATAAAGTGTGAATTGATGAATGGGTGTTTTAATATATATAACAAAATGATAAATGGTTTGGACAATAAACTTATGAAAGTATACAAATAGATCTATATATAACCTGGGTAATCAAATATTAATGCGACTTATAATGATTTCTGGTAATTAAATGCTAATGAAGATCAATCACTTGACTACATAAAGTTAAGCATGAATGATGATCACTTTAAAAAAAGTGATATAAAACATATCGCATATCATAATAACATCAATTGTTAGCAAACTTGTTTAGAATATCAATTCCAAATTATTCAAAAGTGATATAATGCAGAATTGTATGAACATTCACATATAACAACAATATCGAATCAAAAGACTGTTTAATTTCATAACATGAAACAAAAAGACATTGATAAAAGTACCATATGTATTTGAATCGTCTTATGGAAGTAACAGTCTGGTTCGCTCTTCTTATTTTGAAAACTTCAAATAGATACAGAAATGCATGTCCTCTTGAAATCCCTTTACAACAAGTTTGAGCCTTGATCCCTATTTTCTACAAAAGTAAATTAAGAAGTGCAGAAACGTTATCTTCTTCAATCTAATTTAATACAATTTCTTGGTGCTTGTTAGGGAAGTGCCTCCATTGTCTGATGGGGTCCGATTCTATGTGATTTTCCTTCGAGAAAGCTTCAAGGAATGCCTTATTGTAGTACTTTTGAGGCTCTGGCAAATGATACATTTCTTCAAGTCTTCAGGCTTGAAGGATCCAAACATTCTTCCGTCAGGTGTGAAAAGCGTCCTGTCTTTTATATTGATGCTTTCAATTACCCATTTTACGATGTCATTATATGGAAAAATCTTTGGGTGGGCCGCTATTCGATGATGAAAAGAGTCGACTAAATCACCAAGTGTATTTTCTGACTTTGCAGGTCCATTAGCTGTTACATTTCCTTCCATTACCTTTGGCTTTTCCATTTCTAACATATCATATATGCCTTCCCATGAAATTTTCCCACAATCTTGACATGGGTATCCGAGATCAACACAATTTTTTCCAGTCCTTCCACCACTGCAGGGGGAGCTTTTGTCTTTCGAGCTTTCTTTAACATTTTGGCTGGTTGCATAGTTCCAGATTCAAACTGCAAAAAATGAAACAGAGAACAACGATAGACTAAAACTTTCAGAGCAGCTAATGCTTGTAAAGATAATATTGATATTAGTATGCATGAAAATCGTAGCAGGAGCATTTGATGTGAAAGATTTCGTATTATAAATTAATGTTAACACGAAAGATGAAATCTTGAAGGACCACAATCATAACTGTTCTTAATGCTTTTCCATATCCAACGACATGAAACTTTAATGCTCAATGAATAGATCGCATCGCAGGTTTCCAAAGGTCTTATTAGAATGTGTGCCATCAACTTTCCGGTTTTGCGATGAGCGATTTCAATATATTGTTCTAATATTTAAGGAGCAATCTCATATCGCACGTCGGGAGTTATAAGTGCCATGTTCTAGGAGTATTTCGAATTTTCAAGATTGTGATAAGTGATGACTTGGCATATAGAATTGGGAAATTCCTTATTTAACTCACCCAAATCATGTTTTCCCTTTATTATTATTTAACCACTTTATTATATTTTAACATCGCGTCACACTTCCCCAAGGCGAGTATCACTTGTTTCCACTAGGATTGCGATATGCGATCGATGTATATCACATCGCAAGTTTTCGAGGCTAGCTTCCTTTGGTTTTCAGGGTATGCAGCATGCGAGAATCATATCACATCACAAAGTTTCAACAAACCATTTAAACATATTTATTGGTATCGGCGATATGCGATATGCGATAGTTTTATCGCATCACATGTTTGTCAATGGATTGTTTTAGGAAGCCCTATGATTGAGACTTTCGCATCACAACATGAATATTTGGATTGAGTGTACCTTAGCCTTAAGTGAATGTGATTTGCGATGTTTGATTTTTTAGAGAGTTTTTTTAAGCACTTTTTATTTAAAAATCAAGAAACAAAGAAATTTATTTCTATGTAAAGGTTTTATTGCTTCTCAAAAAACTAAAGGGAACCTATTTGCTATTTAGCATTTTGGAATAAGATTAAGAAAAAATTTGAAATGGGGGGGTTGTTGTATAGTACAACAATTGGTGATTCACTGAAAGAACCAGTTATCTCTTAATAAAATGATGAAATTTCTAACACTTTCTCAAGTACAAACAATTAAGGAAAAGGAAACTATCTTGAAATTAGTTAGATAAACAAAATTACTCTAAATAAGAAAATTGATCGATTTTGTCATTTATTTTACAAACCATTATTATAAATGAAAACATCTTTGGTTTCTTCAAGCCTTGATTGGTTGTTAAAGATAAAGTAGGGGGCTCCTCCAACTTAGCTTTTAAATTTACTATTTTATCACAAGTAGTGCCACTGCTGCCAGCAAACGTCTATAGTCTCAACAGGGTTACCTTTTAACCATCAATTATTCATTATCCCATCCATCTAAGAGTATAATTTTTAATGATAAATTCAGAAAGATATATATATATATATATATTTCCCTTTTTTAAATAAAAGCCATTGCCCTGGTTTGGGAGCCAGAAGATGACAATGCCATTCACTGTTTGTAATTGAACTGAACAAGATGGCTCATAATGAGACCCCTTATCTTATGATTATAAGCCATTACCCTATTTTGGTATGCAGTATTAGTAATGTCAATTTAATTAGTTCCCTATGATCATGGTAAGCAGGCTCGTAATGAGACCTCATATCTTTTAAGTTAGATATATTTTAGAATTACACTCTAAAAAATCATAAACCTAGTGGATGGGGTGAATCTTTGACTCCTTAAGAGTTATTGGATGACAATTATAGAGATGTAGATGCTAAGTTGTAGAAAGTATTTACTTTTAAAAATAACTTTTCTCAACTGATAAAACTTAAAATGTTTCACTATGTTTTCCTGCTTTGAAAGATCTCACAATTTCAAAGAACATCTCAAAGTTTTATGATGTTTATCTAATTTCCAAAGCTGTAATCATTTCCTTGAATGTTTCTACTTTTTAAAAGCAGATATTCACAATATATTTTCAAAGAGATTTCAATAGTAAAAAGCCAATGGTATACTATTTACAACATTATTACTGAAAGAAATCAAAATTTGCATAAAAAGTATGTGCAAATAAGAAGGGGTTACCTACTTAGGGATAGAATTTCTTTAAGATAAGCCCATTCACAGGAAAAGAATCTCTCTTTCCTGTTAAGTCTTGCAGTAGAAATTTTTATGAGCCTATCTTTTCAACAATCTGAAATGGTCCAAGCCGCATCTTCTGAAATTTGGTATGCTTACCTTTGTCTTCATGTGCTTTGTCCCATTTCAAAACGAGATCACCATTCTGTAATGTTTTTGAGCTGGCTGAACTTGCATCAAAAGAGGATTTAATGACTTGTTGATGTTTAGCATGAGTAATCTTGGCTTTTTCTCTTTCCTCGTGTAATTTAAGAATTTGATCAAACCTTAATTGAATAGAGTAAGAAGGAGTTTCTTCAATGAATTGTACTAGGGCTAGTGATGGGAGGGCTAGATTTGGTGGAATAACAGCTTCTTTCCCATACACTAAGTTAAAAGGAGAAGTACCTATTGAGGCCTTCTGAGTTATACGATCTGCCCATAGTGCGAATATTAAAGATTTATGCAATTCTTTTGGCCTTGATCAATAGTTATTTTAACAATCCTAATGAGATTTCTGTTAGTTGACTTTGTTAATCCATTTCCTTGTGGATAGTAATTTGCAGAGTATTTTAACTTAAAACCTCTCTTAAGAGCAAATTTGACTATACTATTTCCATAAAAATAAGATGCATTGTCAAAGATAAGCACATTAGGTAAACCAAACCTGGTGATGATGAAATGATCAATAAATTCAATAATCACATCAAAATTTTCTACCTTTAGTGGAATTGCTTCTACCCAATTAATGAAGTAGTTTGTGGTTGTAAGGATGTATTTGTGTTTCTTGGAAGAATGAGGAACAATCTCTCCTATAATATCAAGCCCTCACTACTCAAATGGTTGCTCAATGTCAACTGGTTGTAAAAGAAAGGTTGGTTTCCTTTGCCTCCCACTAGCAGTTTGGCATATATTACACTTCCTCACATAGTCATGGGTATCTTTGAACAAAGTTGGCTAATAATACCCAGCATGCAGTATTTTGTGTGTTGTAGTGTCTCCTCCAAAGTGTCCACCAGCTGGCCCATCATGGAGTTCCTGTAAAACCATTTGCACTTCAGATTTTTCAAGGCATCTTAATAGAACAAAATCATAGTTTCTCCTAAATAACACATTATTAATGATTTCATAGTGTTTGTCTTTTAACCTTAGAGCACGTTTGTTTTTGTAGTTGAATTCAAGAGGGGCATATCCATTTTTCAAGTAAAAAATTAGATCAGCATATTGAGATTCAGAATCAATCATTCTTATCTCATTTACTTGTGCAGTACTACCTGAATCTTCATGATCTGGTATATTGGAAGCTCTTGCCAATAACCTGCAAAAACCTTGTCCTCTAACAATTTTCGTTGTTTTAATATCAATATCATATTCTTGTAAATTTGTTACCCAATTAGCTCTTTTCTCTCCTACTTCTCTTTGAATTAGCAATTGCCTCGTTGTAGATAATGGGACTATCACTTTTGTATGTGTTTTCAGAAGGAAAGGTCTAAAATGTTTAATAGACTTAAATACAGCAAAGGCTTGTTTCTCGGCTTCCGAATAATTAAGTTCAGCACCCTGCAAATTGGAACTAAAGAAAGATATGGGTGCTTCCACCTGTTGATCATTGATTTGTGTTAAAATAGCGACATAAGATGATTGAGTGAGTATACAAAATAAAATGACTAGAAAAATTCGGAGTATTCAATGCAGGAGCATTAATGATTGCTTGTTTAATTGATTCAAAAGCTTCTTTTTCGTTATGTCGCCTTTTGAAGACCGAATTTTTCTTAATCATGGATTGCAAGGGTAGAACAATATGAGAAAAATCAGGAATAAATCTTTTTACAAAATTTATCTGTCCCAAGAATGATTGCATAGATTTCTTATTATGTGGTAACGGATATCAGAAATCTCCTTTATCCTATCAGGATCAATGTATATGCCATTTTTGTATACAATAAACCCCAAGAGTTTACCTTCATTAAGAGCAAAGAATGATTTCTTAGGATTTAGGGAGATCCCATACTTTTTGAAACATTCAAAGATTTGCTTTAAATCATGCAAATGGTTTCTCTTTTTCTTAGAATAGATAGTTATGTCATCCAAGTAAACAACGACCGTTTTATTGAACAAACCTTTGAAAGCTATGTCCATGGCTCATTGGAAAGTAGCTCTAGCATTTATCAAAAAGGAATTTTCTAATAAGCGTATGTTCCCCATTTGGTTCTGAATGTAGTCTTTAATATATCATCTGGATGTACCAGGATCTAATTATATCCTGAAAAACCATCAAGAAAATACATTAATTCTAAGCCAGCTACTAATTGAGTATCTGCTCCATTGTTGGTAATGGGAAATTATCTTTTTGACATGCTTTGTTGAGATTTCTAAAATCTATGCAAATACTAATATCGCCATTCTTTTTTCTGACATGTACCAAATTTGAGACCCATTTCAAATGTCTAACAGGAAAAATTATTTTGGCTTTAAGGAATTTATTCAACTCTGCTTTGATTTGACTCTCAAGATTGGGGTGAATTTTCCTTATTTCTGTTGTATAGGTTTCTCATCATAAATCATTGGAATTGTATGTTGAATAATAGAGGTATCATAAGTCTTCAGATCCTCATAATTACAAGCAAAAAAATCTTTGTTTTTCTTTGATAATCGGATGAAAGCAAACCTTTCATCAGGTGAAAGTCCAAGTCCTAGATTGACATTTTGTGGTTTGGCATCGATACCAAGATTTACTATTCTAAACCTTAAGGTTGAACTTGGAAGCTTTGAATTAGTGACTTTTTTAAATCTATCCTTAATATCATAAAGATCTTCCAGTTTAACCACAGATTTATGAATAGGATTTTCATTGAGTTTCTGCTTTAATTTAAGATAATGATCGCTTTCATCGATAATTTGATTGTCATAACATCCTTCGGATGTTAAGAAATTTAAGATATCCTCATCATGTTGAACATATGCCAAATGGTGACATTATCTGGGATGGATGGTCTAAAAATTAATTCAATAGAAAATCTATCTAGACTATAATCCTCAGATGGAAGGAGCTTAGAAGCTACATTAGCCAGGAGATCTGCTGCTACATTCTGTGATCTGGGAATAGGAGAGATTTCAAATGCCAGAAAATGAGATATAAGATCTTGAACAAGTGATTGATAATGTTTCAAATGTCCTGATAGACACTAAATAGTATTTCTCACTTGTTTAATGACAATTTCGAAATCACCAAATACTTTCAGATATTGGACATTCAGGCATATTGCTTTATATAGACCTTGAATCAATGCTTCATATTATGCAGTATTATTGGTACACTCAAATTCTAACCTGCATGATAACATTGTCTTTTCTCCTTCAGGACTGACTAAAATACATCATGCTCCTGCACCGTCATTAGATTTAGATCCATCAAAATACAAGGACTAAAATAAAGGCTTATCT
Source organism: Pinus taeda (assembly GCA_000404065.3). Taxonomy (NCBI): domain Eukaryota; kingdom Viridiplantae; phylum Streptophyta; class Pinopsida; order Pinales; family Pinaceae; genus Pinus; species Pinus taeda. Next base: position 49,531 of record APFE030414696.1, read on the forward strand.
GCAGGTTTATCTACAATATTAACACACTTAGAAGTATCAGTCTGTGAAAAAATCTCAACTTGTGATGTGACATTACTAACTGAAAAAGGAGATTGAGGAGCATTGAAGTTCCTGAAAAATGATTCAGTTGAATAGTTTTCAAGAATATTATTATTGAAGGCTACTGTTTCATTTTCTTCTTCAAATTCAATTACTATGTGAGTCAGGTGTTTTTCGCGGTCAATTCTAATTTGATTTGGCTTCCCATTAAAAGGAAGCCACATGTGAGACCAGTTAGTTGAAATGTAACCATGAAGTTTTTCAAACCAATCTCTTCTAAGAATTAAACCATAAAGCTCAGGGATGTAAGAAATCAATATATCAATTATTTGAACAACCCTTGGATCAGTAGATAATCTAATAGCAACTGAATTTATTTCTCTTAAAACTTGAACCTTAGTTCGATCGAATTGAACAATATGAACTACAGAATTCTCAAGTTCAATATTTAAATTTGGAGCTAACTGATGCTAGAATTAAAACGGCATTGGTAGAATCCACCTTATCAGATGATGGCCTACCCGATCCTCTGGCAGCCTTAGGTAACACACTAGTTGGAAGAGGAGAAGAAGGTACTGCATTTAATTCCTTAAGCAACAACTTGTGTTGATGCTTAATCTTGCTAAGTTCATGCAGAGAAATATTTGTTGGAGTCTTCTTCATATCTTCAACTATGTTATAATCCATGGAATCTGAAACTACTAGATTTTTTGATGATGATGGAGGATTGGATGACGATGGTTTTTTTTGGGGAGATGGAATTGGAGTTTCCTTTGCGGGAATTTTCTCTTTAGTAACAGGATTTGAGTTTTTCTTCTTTTGATTTAACTGATTAGGTTCTGTGACACTCTTACTTCTGGTGTTTACTAGTAGGGCTTCATGTTCACTTTCGTTATCAGAGTTGGGTAGAATAAAGTATCACATTCCATGGCATTCAATTGTTTCTTCTTCCTCTGTTTCTTTAGCCGATAAAATTGTATCTTCTTCTTCATCATCATCTAAACTAGATTTTGTGTTTGATACAACATTTGGAGGTTTAGGATCGGTTGGTTGATTTCTTTTAAAATTCCTAAATGGTCTTTTTGTAGAAGTTTCAGCTACCTGTTTTTTAATCTCTACCATCTCATTGAACATAGTTTTGAGAAATTTTTGCGGGCCTTCCATGTCATATGGATCTTTGGTTACTTTATTCTTTGAATCATCTCTAAAGGTTACTTTCCTGGATTTCCTTTCCTCTAATGCGTTTTTCTTTTCTAAAGCCAAGATACAATTTTCAACAATTATTGCTTCTTTCATATTTTTTGCTAATATCGGTTTGGCAGCTCTATCAACGAAGATGGTTGTGTTTGAAGGTAAAGCAGAAATGTACTGTTCATTTCGGACTTCCTCGCTAGGCACTTGGAAGCCGTAGGTATTTTATTCAATAACTTATTGAAACGTGAGTTGAAGTCCTTAATGGATTCTTTTGGTTCAGCTTTCAAGTCGGAGAGGTCATTTATCAAAGTTGTTGTAGACCTATCATCTCCAAACTTGGTTAAAAATTGCTCTTGAAAAGCATCCCAGCTATTAATAAAGCCTGATGGTAATGAAAAGTACCATGATCCTACTACTCCTTGTAGAGTATATGGGAATAATCTTACAACTATGTCTTCTTCCATTACTCCATTCAAATTAATGGATAGCATAAAATTATTTATATGTTCTTCCGCGAACAGTCCATTATCAAGATTAAATTTAGGTAACCATTTTTCTGGATGTGCTGGCAATTGGGTCAAAGGTGCAGGCATTCTAACAACTCCTGGGTTGGTCCATGGCTTTGGTTGAGGTTGATTATGTGCCATTGTTGGGCTATTAGTAGAAGAGGGTGAAACAATGGTTGAAGGTGATTGGGTAAAGGACGATGAAGCTCCTGTACCTGTGTGAACCATGATCTGAAGTTGGGAAGCGGGTGTGTGACCTTGCAATGGTATGGATGGAATGGACAATGATAACGAAAGAGTCTCGCTGTTAGATTCTGATGGTGTCTTCCTAGCCCTTTTTCGACTTGGTAGAGGGAATTCAACTGGTGGGATTCCAAGTTTTTCACTCTTTCCTCTAGTTAGCAGTTACGTTGCGATATATTGAGAAGTGACACTGCCTTGGGATAACTCACACTCTTCTTGAGATATTGAAATCCCTTGCAATTTGTGGATCAAAGATTGTACTTCAGGGGGTTCAAAAGAAGAATTGTTTGGCTTGTTTAGGATTTCAGTAGTGGGTTCTGTATTTTTCTTTTCAACTTCTCGCTTGGGAATAGGAGATTTGGAATGCGAACAAGAAGTTGGAGGTGATGGTGACAGAGTTTTACTCTTAGAACGGCTTATAGGTTGAAATTTACTTGCCATTCATAATCAGGCCCTCCTTCTAGCGCCAAAAACGTTGATACCTCTAAAATTGTTGCACTAACATTGGGGGATAACCACCCGGTCCAACCCTTAATGCAATTCCTTTTTTGTTTGGTATGGTGGCTCCAACTGGACAATATGGGACCATTTTCCCAATAAAGTGTGAATTGATGAATGGGTGTTTTAATATATATAACAAAATGATAAATGGTTTGGACAATAATCTTATGAAAGTATACAAATAGATCTATATATAACCGGGGTAATCAAATATTAATGCGATTTATAATGATTTTTGGTAATCAAATGCTAATGAAGATCAATCACTTGACTACAGAAAGTTAAGCATGAATGACGATCACTTTAAACAAAGTGATATAAAACATATCGCATATCATAATAACATCAATTGTTGGCATACGTTTTTAGAATATCAATTCCAAATTATTCAAAAGTGATATAATGCAAAATTGTATGAACACTCACATATAACAACAATATCAAATCAAAAGATTGTTTAATTGCATAACATGAAACAAAAATACATTGATAAAAGTACCATATGTATTTGAATCGTCTTATGGAAGTAATAGCCTGGTTCGCTCTTCTTATTCTGAAAACTTCAAAAAGATATATAAATGCAAGTCCTCTTGAAATCCCTTCACAACAATTTTGAACCTTAATCCCTATTTAATATAAAATTAAATTAAGCAGTGCAGAAATGTTGTCTTCTTCAATCTAAAAAAATACAATTTCCTGGTGTTTGTTAGGGAAGTGCCTCCATTGTCTGATGGGGTCCGATTCTATTTGATTTTCCTTCGAGAAAGCTTCAAGGGACGCCTTATTGTAGTACTTTTGAGGCTCTGGCAAATGATACATTTTCTTCAAGTCTTCAACCTTGAAGGATCCAAACATTCTTCCGTCAGCTGTGAAAAGCGTCCTATCCGTTATATTGATGCTTTCAATTACCCATTTTACCATGTCATTATATGGCAAAATCTTTGGGCAGGTCACTATTCGATGAAGAAAAGAGTCGGCTAAATCACCAAGTGTATTTTCTGGCTCTACAAGTCCATCAGTTGTTGCATGTCCTTCTGTTACCTTTGGCTTTTCCATTTCTAACATATCATATATGCTTTCCCATGAAATTTTCCCATGATCTTGACTTGTGGTATCCAAGATCAACACAACTTTTTCCTGTCATTCTGCCACTGCAGGGGGAGCTTTTGTCTTTCGAGCTTTCTTTAACATTTTGGCTAGCTGCATAGTTCAATATTCAAACTGCAAAAAATGAAACAGAGAACAGCGATAGACTAATACTTCCAGAGTAGCTAATGCTTGTAAAGATAGTATTGATATTAGTATAGATGAAAATCAGAGCAGGAGCTTTTGATGTGAAAGATTTCGTATTATAAATTAATATTAACACGAAAGATGAAATCTTGAAGGACCGTAGTCATAACTGTTCTTAATGCTTTTCCATATCCAACGACGTGAAACTTTAATGCTCAATGAATAGATCGCAGCGCAGGTTTCCAAAGGTCTTATTAGAATGTGTGCCATAAACTTTATGGTTTTGTGATGAGCGATTTCAATATATTATTTTAATATTTAAAGAGCAATCGCATATCGCAAGTCGGGAGTTATAAGCGCCATGTTCTAAGAGTCTTTCGAATTTCCGCCATTGCAATAAGTGATGACTTGGCATATAGAGTTGGGAGATTCCTTATTTAACTCGCCCGAATCATGTTTTCCCTTTATTATTATTGAACCACTTTATTATATTTTAACATTGCGTCATGCATCCCCATGGTGAGTATCACTTGTTTCCGCTAGGATTGCGATATGTGATCAATGTATATCGCATCGCAAGTTTTTGGGGCTAGCTTCCTTTGGTTTTCGAGGTATGCGGGATGCGAGAATCATATCCAATCACAAAGTTTCAACAGGCCGTTAAAACATATTTATTGGAATCGAAGATACGCGATAGTTTTATCACATTGCATGTTTGTCAATGGATTGTTTTAGGAAGCTCTATGATTGAGACTTTCGCATCACAACATGAATATTTGGATTGAATGTACCTTAGCCTTAAGTGAATGCGATTTGCGATGTTTGATTTTTTAGAGAATTTTTTGAAGCAAGTTTTATTTAAAAAGAAAGAAACAAAGAAATTTATTTCTATATAAAGGTTTTAATGCTTCTCAAAAGACTAAAGGGACCCTATTCGCTATTTAGCATCTTGGAATAAGATTAAGGAAATTTTTGAAATGGGGGGGGGTTTTGTATAGCACAACACCAGCTAACTGTGAATTGCAGAATACCTCTCGACAAACCGAGAAGTACGGGTAGGAAATCTTCCCGAATGTTGTGTTCGGTGTATCACGTTTACAAGGTGATAGACTTGGATTCCTATGGATAAAGGATTGTAACCTAATGGGGTCTTACTTTAAATACGCGACGGTACGGGGAGCACAAGTTTGTACTAGCGATGTCTAGTGCCGAAGGTAATGACAGTTGCTAGGTTTAAAGACATTGGAACACATCTATAACCTAGATCCTCTAGATGTGATCGTTAGGTTTCAAATGCGCCTCACGTTAATTGAGTTCATTTTAAATTTTATCTTCAATTATGTCTCTATTTTTCAGGTCTTAGCGATATGACTCGAAAGATCCTATATGTAGCTAAATAAGACAAGACTCTTTCAATTCGAAGAATTGTTTACACTAGAGAGAGTAGAAAATCAAATCAAACACAAACAATCAAGCAACTGAAAACAAAATTATTTTTTCACTACTTTACTTTTTGAAAATAAACTAATGAAAAACTCTTTCCAATTCCTATTTTTCCTAATAAGTGCACTTCAAGCAATCCTTTCACAAGTAAAGATTAATCTTTTTTCTTTTCAAATTCAAATGCAACTCTAGTCGTCAATGATGCTAACTAACGTAACACATTGATGCAACAAACTAGAATTATGTACTTTTTTCATGAAATGACAAAATGAATCTTTCATAAAACACTTCAATGAAAAAGTTTTCGAGACAATCAATCCTCAAGCAAATGAGAAGTCACAAAAGAGATTTATTTTAAACCAATGACGCAATGACTCTATTAAAAACAAGACAAGAAATGTAATCTATGTTGGAAATGAGATGCTTAAACAAACGAAACCTTTCAAACTTGTATGATGGAGATCAAAGGAACGAGAGGACTACAAACAAAATTCAAGGAGTAAATTCACCAACCATTTGACTCATTAAGTTCACAATCAGCTGAATGGATGACAACCTATATGGCCTAGGGCCACTAACCATCCAAGGACTCAAGAAATCAAGCAAAAGGAAGGCAAATCAACAAGCACATAAACCAAACCAAATGAATCTTTCCAAACAGGGAGAACACAGCCTAAACAAGCTTAGAGGCAGAAATCGAGAGAGCAAGACACACTTGTCGAGATCTAGGGCAAGCCCTAATCTTTACCTATAGGCATTGGCGCGACTATCTAACTAAAAACAAATGCCAGAAGGGGGTTGGCACGACTGTTTCTGAGAAATTCACGTTGATCAACGCAACTGTTAAGAAAATAAGTGCGTTGACCGAGGATGCAAGGAAAAAAAAATGAAGGTTGAGACCAGACTTGCTACTGTAAATTTCAGACCTAAAGCAGTAAGCCAGGTAAAGCAGACATGACTAAAGGGAAATGGTGATACTAGAAAAGTTCACACAAAACCATGAAATTACAAATAAGCAAACAGAAAGATTGGCTCCCCAATGGAGTCGCCAATTTGTGGTGCAGGTAAATTCTAAGTGCGGACACAAACAATTCCTCTAGCCCGAGAGAGCGGGTCTAGCCACAAACAAACAATCTATGGAAGATCTCCTTAGGCTAGAATCAAATAAGAGGGCCTACCTCTTAGTATGTTATTCTGCTTGGTGACGATCTTGCTTCCTCGCTCCAGCTATCTTCCGTCTCCTTCCTTCGAAGACCTGAAATAAGTCAACAACAGCAAACAACAAACGTGATAACATACAAATTGCATTCATCCTACTTAACAGGTCAAGAAACATTAAGCCATAAATATGTGAGATGACATTTCATGTAGGAAATCAATCGATAGTTGCATCTACATTAGTTCAAGAAAAGATTACAACCGAAGTCTTGACGTTGTTGTTCTCCTCCGACATATCCGAGTTCCCACACACTTCTGCTAGCATCTCTTGGATAGCCTCAACAATGGTAGTCTCAAGGCTCTTCCCTTTAGTCTTCACACCAAACCAAACTCATAATTCTCCCTTAAACACAAGCTAGAAAGCTACAAACTATGGGTAGCTTGCTAACTACTCCAAAATCAAAACTTCAGCCAAAACTTAATTAGGACTAAAAGCTAACTTGTGCTTGGGAAAAAGAGAGGTTTATATAGCTTGGATGGAGGGGAGATGGTTCCTCTCTCATGGGAGAAGGCATTATCTCTTGGATTAGTTCAATGCTAATAGGGGAAAGGAGCCCAAACTCGACTCCATCCGGCCTAACCATTTACCAGACTTCCATTACAAAGCTTCTAGAGTTGGAAGCTTCGACTCCATATTTAAAAAAAAAAATCCACAAGAGGATCGGCACGATTGAGAAAGGGATCAGTCGATCCAATCAATGCTAGGGATAGTTGTAATCCCTTCATATCGGCACGAGGACACGAGTCATTACCGTCGGTCTTGTAAACTGGGATAAACAAAAGATTTTTGGGAAATGATGCAAAAGGGAATTGTTTTGCTCATGAAGAGGGACATAATGGGAGTTTCTTCATTATAGGAAACCATGTCGGGTACACTGTAGAGGTCCTCCAAGATCATGGAAGGGGAGTACAGGGACAGTGAAAAAATGTTGTGTAACAAGATCCAAGGTCTTATATTTACTTATAATGAAAAGGTGGAATTTTATGAGCAGAAGCGGAGCACTGATTGCTTCGATTTGATCATAAGGTTAATGATTCACAATTGAACGTGGGGTTATTGTTAGCATGTGGTCTTGTTGATATTATTCATTATAATGTTTCATTGCGAATTGTTCCTCACCCAAGATTAAGTCTTGTTCAAAGTTTATCATTATACTTGGCCATGATATAAATCTAATATGTTGCAATTATTGGAAAATGTCTAAGTTTACGCTGAAATGTGAAAGGTTTGGTCGAGTGGAAATCTGAGTTGTATTTTTTTATTGACATGATACAAGTATCTATTCGATAATAAAAGTAATATTACACTAGTTCCCTCATAAATAGTTTTGGAGCCTAATTAATCAGTTTGAAGGATGGTTTTTGTTCACCTTTCAGTTGCAATTAGAGTTCAAAATCCAGGCCCGAGTTCTTTCTTGATCATTACTATCTTTCGGGTTATGGGCAATGATATGTAGTTGGAAAAAAGGTTTAGTTAGGTATTAACATTAGGTAGATATCAAATCTAGATGGACATGTTGAAATAAATAACTAACTTGTGAAGTGGAATTGAAGGTGACAACCTAGCATAGTCAATGATATGACTATTAGGACAGAAATTGTAACAATGTTTTAGGCATTTCAGTGTTGACATGTTCTTGTTGTTGAGAAATATAGGGCAAAGACAAGAGATGATTTCTCTATAAACGATCATTTCTTGTGAATACTTTATACTTCTTTTGATTAGGTTCTTCTTTAGCTTGTTTATTATAGTGTTATTTTCATCAAACAGATATCAAAATATGAACAACAATGAAACAAGGGACACAATATGTAGGTGATCAGTCAGGGCCAAAACTTCTCCAATTTGAGAGGAAAACCCAAACAAATTCTTGATCAAGGCCTTCCTTTGCTACCTTCTTCATGTCATGTTTCATTTAGGATATTTCATCCTACCACATTCGTTGTAGGTGACATCTATAGCTCTTCCTTTGGTAGCCCCACATTAGCCCATCCAAATATTGTTCAAAAATAGAAAATGAACATTTAAGTCAAAATTACTTTTTGTGATGGTTACTCATCATGACATCTCTTTGTTTGCATCAACATCTTGTATACATATTGACACATCTCCAAACAGATATATGATGTCAAGGTTCTCTTTCTTTTTCAAATTTCATCATAATCTTCATATCTTTCTTATGGAGATATCATAGTCAAAACTTCTAGTACTTGGATGTTGATTTTCTTCTCCATAGTTTCATTTTTCAATATCTCTTCCTTTCTTTATTCACACATTTCCTCTCAGGAACTTCCAATCATATTTCCTTCAACGTTTTCAACCACATCATATTTCATATGAGTACATATTATGTTTTTTTAATCTATTCAATGTGTGAACTGTGCCTTCATGCATCCTTTCAAAGGGAGATGTCCCTTTGTTTTTTATCATGCTCTAGAGGTAGATCACTTATCCACGATATGTGCAACCATATGACATGACTTTATTTTATTATTACAAGCATACATACCTCATCTCTTTCTTTTGGTCATCTAGTCTTTCTTTGGAAACTTCCTTGATTGCAAGAACTTCAATCCCTTTACCTGCTTTAATTCTTTTGTTATCATACCATCATCCCATGAATCCCATACAAGTTGGAATTTTCGGCAAGACACTTGCTTCTTTCAGTAGATGAACCTTCCATTGAGGATTCCAATGGAGGATCTTGATTATCCCCATCCTGCAAATTCTCCGTTTGAATGAGGTATGATGAGCTCTATACTAGACGACTTTATTTTTCCCATAAGTACTCCTTGTGCTTCTAATGAGGTTACCAAAAGCTACATCATTCTATAGGTGACATCCACAAACTTCTATTTCAACTCTCTTACATGCCTATTGATGATGATGTTACGAGATCTTGCTTTCAATTGTATGCTTTCATGATTCCATCTCTTAACATGATGCATCTTGTCATGCTTCTAATGATTCCTACCATGATAGTTATACTTTACAACAAAAAATTTAAAACAAAAATTGAAAAGAACTAGGTGAGGAAGACTATCTCAATCATATCAAATATTTTTTACTTCCTTGTTTTTGGATTTTTTTTCTTTTCAGCTTCCTCTACTTCTTCAGTGATATGGGCTTCTTCCCTTCCTCTTTTATTGTTGTCTTTCTGGAGCATAGGACAATATCTCTTGTAGTGCCCATATCCTTGACATACCTAGAATTGAACCTTTTCCATATTCTTCTTTCATTTATGAGGACAAACTTTCCCAAACTTCCCTATTCTCTTTGCCATAGAAACATATGCTTGAGTTTGTTCATTTGATCTTACATCAGATTTTGCCTTCAACCTGGTTTCTTTAATTTTGCATAGTGACCATAGATCTTTGAATGGAATAGCTTCCTTCTTCCCATAATTTATTGATGTAAAGTTACCTCATTCCTTTGGCAATGCATTCAGTACTATGGTAGTCATCTCTTTGTCAGACATTATTTCTCCCAAATCTTGTATTTTGTCCCTTATTTCAGATATCCTCATAAAGTATGAGGTTATTCCTTCTTCTTTTGATATCTTCATCTTGTAGAGTTCTTATGTTAATGAGATTACTTCTCACGCAGCGCTTACGAAAAACAACTCTACAAGTTTGTCATATATTTCTTTTGCAGTTTCAAATTTTGATACATAGGGAATGAGGGGATCCTTGATGGATTCTATGAGAATCCTTTGAGCCCTTACTTCCCCTTTCATATACCTTGTAAGTGCTTGAGCATATTGCTTTGGAGGTTTGGTTATTGAGCCATTAACATGTTCCATGACCTTGTTTTCGATGAGTTTCAAATTTGTTCTTTCCTTCCATGCAAGAAATTTTGAAGCCCCAATCAATTTATTGTTTTTCTTTGCAAAAGGACATTTTGACATATTCATATATAGACATAAATATACTTACTTGTGAAGATTATTCTTCAACCTCCTAACTTCTTGAATTTGATGATGATATAGATAATATAAAACTTCTTCTTGATGAAGATGGTTTTCTTCAAAAATGATCCTTGACTCTAAAGAGAGGGAGACCACCTTGAGTCTTTTGATGATGCCAACGACTCCTTTCTTCTTTCTACCCTTGTAATATTACAATTCAAGATTCTTTGATTTGATGATTTCTTCAATTCAAGTATATTTAGGGTCTTTTGAAGTCATCCTTCCTTGTAATGATGATTTGAGCGAGGGTCCCAAAAATGCTTTAACTGAGGACTTCTTCTTTGATCAATCTAGGGTTTTTTACACTTCCTTCAAGATGAATATGCAACCTTTGTCTTCAAAATTCCTTGAAGATGAGAGGATCTTCTTAATTCTTGGATTCCCTTGATATCCTTCTATAACCTTGATATTTGAGAGCTTGAGTTTCCTTTGTTAAGCTTCCCTTCCTTGACTTGTTACCTTAGCTCGAAAACCATGTTGGGAAATCTAGGGAAAAGACAAGAGGTGATTTCTCTAGAAATGATAACTTCTTGTGAATACTTTATACTTATTTTGATTAGGTTATTCTTTAGCTTGATTATTATAATGTTCTTTTCATCAAACAACTATCAAAATATGAAAAACAGTGATACAAGGGACACAAGATGTAGGTGATCAGCCAGGGCCAAAACCTCTCCAATTTGAGAGCAAAACCCACACAAATTCTTCTAATTATAGAATCTTCAAGTGATGAATCCCAAGACCAAGACCCCTGACCTAACAACCTATCCAAGACCAAGTCAGAAGACTTTCTTGAAGCAACTCTTCTTCCTTGAGACAACGCTAGTCAAACTATTTGCTTCACCTTAGATATTGGCTTCCCTTCAAATTTCAGCCTATTGACATAGACCTGCAATTCTCAACATCTCTAGAAACCCTAGTTGCAGCACGTGTGAGGGATAAACAATAATTTTATCCCTTTATTCCCTTTGCTTGGATGGAGTCTCTTTATTCTATAATTTGGCTTGTAAAGTGACTTGGTTTCTTCCTTGATTCGACCTCCAAGATAACTGTGATAACTTTGGCTTCTTCTAAAGTAGATGCTACTAGTCTTCCTCGCACGTGTGAAAGGTATTTTCCCCAAAAAAATATTAAGATTAATTCGACTTTTTCTTCCCCTTTATTTGCTTTATGAGAGGCTTCTTTTACTTGTGTTCATCGCACTTGATATTCTATTTCAGATGCTTGAATCCATGATCTCCAAGTGAGGCAGAGACCTCCTTTATATAGTAGTCTCCCCATGAAGTTGAGCCAACTTGTGCTAATGTGTAGGCCGACATCCTTTTTTGGAAAGATATCCATCTCCTTTTAAAGGCCGATATCCTTTGCTGGAAAGATATCCATCTCCTTTTAAAGGCCGACTTGATGGAGTACTTGTGTTAGAGGTCTTGGAGGGTTTATGACTCAAATAAATTCTCTTTTACAATATTTGACATGCCCAAATGGGTCTTCAGTACATGACATTGACTCAATAGACTTTATGACTTAGTGACGAAACCTAATAACTCACAATGGGAGCTTCATCTATAAAATAAAATTCCTTGAGCATGAAACCTATGACTCAAGCATACATAAATAATTTTATTTTTCTTCCTTACATCAATTACATAAAATCATGATTATACATGTCATTATGAAGATTGAACCTAGTTACATATTACAACACTTGCATATCAATGTTCCATTAGCAAATAAATTTTTGAGATGTGGTCAAAAGTGTTAAATGTTATGATCGTGTGTTGTCGTGGCTAGAGGTTGAGACAGATAGAGGTTGATCATAGGGTAGACCAAAGGCACACTGAGTTGTGTTTGAGAAAGCAACTCAAGGACATGAATTTGCATGAGTACAAGTTCATTGGTGATGTTATAGTGAGACAAAAATTAATGAGCAACAATACTTGAGAAAGTTGGCAGTTAAAAGATTGTACAATTGTTGAGTTTGTTCAGTGTTTTTGTAAGTGGATCATTGTCCTGAGTACCAAAGCCCAAGGGTTTTATTTTACTTAATATTTTATAAGCTAGTAGGATGGTGATAGGGAAGGAAGTTGCAGCTTCCTTTAGGAGGTTGTTGCCTCCTTCCAATGGATGTTGGTAAACCAGGGGTTGTAGCTCCTTCTAGTATTGGCTGGTAAATATCTTGGGGTTGTATCGCTTCTAGTTGTAGCTGGCAAACTGGAAGTTGTAGCCTCCCTCGTAATATAGATAAAGTGTTTTATATATACATCTTATGTTCATTTGATGTGATGTTATTGGTTAATGTTTTGATATTCAACTGTAAGAAAAAGTGAAATACTAATTCACCCACCTCCCCTCATAGTATTTTCAACAATACTTTCAGAGGAGGAACTAAAAAAAATTAAAACTTTGGAAGGTAAGAAAAAAGCACTTATTAATGAGGAGGAAGCAACTTGGTGACTTCATAGTTGAGCTCTCTGGATTGAACGAGGAGACAATAATACCAAGTTTTTCCATAAGTTCGTAGAGCACCAGAAGGTAACCAACACCATATGGGAGATGACTTTGGATGATGGATCTCTCATTTATTCACAAATGGTTTGAGTAATTTGGCTCTCAGTTTTTTTCCAAAATTTAGGAGTTGAAGGTATTGAAGCATAGTTGAAGGTCATATAATTTTTCCCAGAATAATGAACCTATTGAGGTTTTGAAGAAGTCATTTATATAATGAAAATTTTTGTTAGTTATCAAAAAATACAAGAAGGAAAAGAAAGTGAGACTTGACAACTATATAATGAAATTTTATTTAGATTTCTTCAACATCCTGGTTCAATATCTAGTCAATGTTATGGAAGATATTAGAGTGGGAGGATTTATCTTGGGGCACTCAATGTCGCTTTCATAGAATTAATTCTGAAGAAGACCAATCCACAATCTTTCACAAGTTCCACCCTATATCTTTATGCAATTTGATAGACAAGTTTAATTCAAAAATTATAGTTGATTGTTTGAAGGAATAATTGTCAAAAGGTATTTCTAAAGAAAAATTTGGATTCTTGACAAATAGACAAATCCTCGATGCCATTGGATCAACATAGAAAGGACTAAATAGTATGAAATTCAATAAGCTCTCAGGGTTAGTGTTGAAATTGGATATTATTAAAGCTTATGATAGAGTTAATTGGGTCTTCTTGAGACTAATTTCACTACAAATTGGTCTACCTCTTGATATTAATAATTGGATAATGGGATGTGTCACTGCGGAAAACTTTGTGGTACTAGTCAATGGCATGTCAACTTGGTTTTTTGAAGCTTCTGGAGGAATTCGAAAAGGATGTCCACTTTCACCTTTTATGTTCCTGTTGGTGGCAGAAGGCATAAGTCTTATTCTCAACCACGCAACAAGGCAAGGGAGAATCAAGAGTATGCAAGTATCCACACTAGACAAAATAATACAATTTTTATTTGTTGATGATGTTATCTTATTTGAACATGGCTCAATTGAAGAATAGAGAAATATTTGGAACATAATTATGTTGTATTATGAAACTGCAGGCATGGAAGTTAGTCCTTCCAAGCCAATTATGTTAACTAATGGAGTTTTTAAAAGTCTAATTTAAAAATTAAAAAATTTTCTTCCTTTCTAATTTTTTCCTTTAGATGAAGGAATAAAATATCTTGGCTATCATTTAATGGCCAACAGTTACTGAGCTGTGGATTGGCTTTGGATGTTAAATAAAGTGGAATGCTAGATAAATCATTAGTGTTACTGATGGCTCTCTTTGGGAGGCCAATTAATCTTGGTAAATTTGGTTTTGGAAGCATCTCAATCTATTGGTTGGCCCTAGCTAGTGTACCATGGAAAATTCTGAACAAAATTAGAAGTTTATGTTTCAATTTTATTTGGAAAGGAAAAAAATAGAAAGGGATGCATTTAGAAAGCTAGAAACATATTTCCAGCCCAAAGAAATTGGGAGGATGGGGGCTCAAAAATATTTTCAATTTTTCAAAGGCGTTAGCTGCAAAAAGTATTTGAAGGAGTATGTTTGATGTTGGCCTATGGGGAACTCTGATGCGAGACAAGTATTGGAAGAATAAAAAATTGAAGAATAGGTTCAATCATAAATAAATTCATGGCAGGGAGGATTAAATGTTTGGAAGGAATTGGTGTCATTGTTTGACATAATTGAAAAAGGTCTTGTTTGGCATGTAGGAGATGGAAGAAAAATAGGCTTAAGCAAGGATCAGTGGATAGGAGGTGATGAACTCAAAAGAATCTCCTTGAATGTGGTAGTGGCATTAAAGTAAAAAGGAAATTATTTACTCTCTTAAACAGTTGATCCCAATGCTAATGAGATGTCCCTAAGACCTTGGAAATCAACAAATTCTCTAATCTTGAATGGGAATGGACACAATTTGTCTTATCACTTGCACCAAATGGCATTATAATGAGCAAAGACTTGGACAAACTCATGTGGAAAATGAATAAATAATTTGAGGTGATGATGACAAAACTATCTTATGAAGTGATGGTGACACGAGAAGTAGATTCAAACCCTTTCTAGTGGTATAAAGTTGTTTAGAAGTGGTGTTATCGTTCAAAGATACACATATTTATATGGTTGGAAATAAATAATAGGATACTCACATAGGATAATATTCAGAGGCAAGGATGGGAAGGGCCTACAAGGTGCCCACTCTGTTGTGATAATCAAGAGCTAGTGACACACATGTTCGTGGATTGTGTTTTTTTGCAAGTAGTGTGAAAATGATCTTGTTTGAGGAGGCTTGCAGGGGGACGTGGTTCAGTAGGTCGTTAGGAAAATTCCTCACAAAGTGGACAAAAATAGCCTTGGAGCATATTACCAGGTCCTTTTGCATATTTGGTTACACTAGAATAGAACCATATTTGATAGTGAGGTACCAAATATATGACAAGTAGTTCATAAAAGATAAACATGATTAAAGGAACTCAACTCAAAAGGTATACAGAAGAAGAATAGAATTCCAACTAGGCCCGAGATAGGTACTTTAAAGGCTTGGGCCTATTTTGATGGAGCCAAAAGTAATATTAGGGTTGTATGTGGAGTGAGTTGCATTTCACATAAACAACCATCACACTTTCCTTCTTAGTCTAGGGTTAAGGATTGGAACTAATAATAAAGAAAAATTAATTGGTCTTCAATTTGTCCTTAACTTTGTAATGTCTAAGCAACTAAAGTTCTTACAAATATTTAGCTATCCTTGAGTGGTTATTGATTGGTTCTTGGGGATCCATACATTACACAACTGGCCCTAAATCCTTGGCATCAAAGAATTTTCTAACTACGAGAATTTTTGGAGGAGATGTAGGTATCGCATATCCATGAGGAACACAACATTGATGCAAACAGAAGATCAAAGGAACATTATTGCACCGTATAGGACATTTAGTTCTTACAAAAAAATTCGTTGATGTCCATAGGGTGAATGCCAACAATATTTTATGAAACTGAAGTTGTTGAAATCGTTGGGACCCTTCCTGTTTTTATGTTTGATTGCTTTAGGTTATGGATTGTTAAAATGCCATAGCTCTCGAAAAACTTTTCCTAAGGGTTGTCATTGAACAATATCTTGTACACTTTGATTTCAATGAAATATCAAGTATATCGTCTTTTCTGGGAAAACAAAAAACAAAAAACAAAACAAAAAACAAAAAACAAAAAACAAAAACAAAAAAACAAAAACAAAAAACAAAAAACAAAACCAAAAACAAAACAAAACAAAACAAAAAAACAAAACAAAACAAAAAACAAAAAAACAAAAAAAAAACTTGCTTTGATATCAAAATGTTGCATAGGATATCAAAACTTGTATTGCTCATTCACATCAGGTACCTTCTTGTCTCGATCATGCCTTTACATCTTTATTTATACATGAGAAGGGAAATGTCTAGAAGCCTCAAGAATGGATCAATCCAATAGGGATCTTCCTCAATTATATGCTAAACCAATGCAAGTTTTTAACTTTTTATTAAATGCTAAAAAAACATATTTCCTCCTACTTATAAATTAGACTTTCTAGAATACTCCAAAGGATGCTTTTTATCTTATTTAGAATTGAGGAAATAAAATTCTTTTTAAGAAAAAGATGTGATAATTTTGCATAAGGAGTGCCATGAAGTATATGCTAAGTTTTCAAGAGGTTAATGATTATAGTAAAAGTTAATAAAATGTAGATATGAATGTTTTAACCATGTCACGACTTATACAAAAATAATAACATTATCAATATAAAAAAATAGTTATGAATCATCATCCTAGATATCATAGAGAGCGAATGTGTGAGTAGGAAGAAAGAGAGATGAACAACAACAATGGAAATAATCTTAATTGTTAGTTATTTAAGGAAAATAATAAGCGTTGAACCTTAATTCTCTCAAAATTCACATCCATCTACATATAATATGGAGAGTACA
Source organism: Pinus taeda (assembly GCA_000404065.3). Lineage (NCBI taxonomy): Eukaryota > Viridiplantae > Streptophyta > Pinopsida > Pinales > Pinaceae > Pinus > Pinus taeda. The sequence goes on from APFE030414696.1 coordinate 66,327, forward strand.
ATATGTCGAGAAATCAATAGGGCTACAATTAGGGTGATTTCTCTTAGAATTGATAACTCCTTGTGATGTATTTTTACTTTTCTTGATCATTAGCTTCTTATTTTATTATTATGTTGTTATTATCATCAAACAACTACCAAAAACATAAAAATAAATAGTACATAAGAACACAGGATGTACGCAACAAGCTAAGGCCAAAACCTCTCCTCTTGAGAGGAAAACCCACAAATATCTTCTCTTCGTATAGATCCTTCAAATGACAAATTCCAAGACCTCTAAACCAAAACCCTTCCAAGACCAATTCAAACCTTCTTTATTATGTGCTTCTTCTATCCAAGTCAAACCTAGTCAAATATCTTCCAGTTGCACAACTTTAGCCCCCAACTACAAAATTTTAGTCCCTGTTGCAGATCTGAAAATTTTGGCCCTTGCAACAATTGTTGTTTCCACAAGTGTGAGGGAAATTAGGGCTTCCAAGGATTCCTCTCTCCTTCTCTTGGGTTGCTTCTTCTTCTAAGGTTAGTAGGTGACATAATAGTCCTTTCTTCCACCAATTTCGACCCTCTTTATGCAACTTGAAAACTTTGATCTTGTGGCTACAAAACCCTAGCCCTATATTTGCACGTTTGAGAGAGAAAGAGAGAGAGAGAACCAACCCAAAACTTCGTTCTTGTTCCTTCTTTCCTCCTTCACTAGATTTTCTTCTTCTTCTTTTTCGCTTGGATGATAAGTGAGTGAATGAATGTCCATAGGATGTCATATTATCTCCTATATATAGGCTTCCAAGGAGGATGACATGCCCTAATGAATCCAACTTGGTCTTGGAGGGGAATTTTTACACTTTAGACATAAAAATCATTATTTTGACATGTTAAATATGCCTAATGGGGTCTTCTTCATATGACGATGACTCTATAGACTTCTTGACTCTATGGCAAACCCCAAAAGCACATAATGGGTTCTTGTCCTATAAGTAAAATGATCTTGAGCATGAGACCTATGCTACAAAAAAAAAAAAAAAAAAAAAAAAAAACTTTCTTTTTACAATAAACAAAAATCAAGAGTACATTTCATATTTATGAAGACCAAACTTAGTTACATATTTTACCACTCCCTCTTAACTAGGGAGGTATTCATAATGGTACAAAGAAATTCTCAAACTGAAGAGATCCCATAAGAAGAGTTGGATTGGTAATCCATCTCATAAGTTATCTTATCAACATATATTAGTGCATCTAATAGTATCAACCCACATTGTCACATAACAAGGCCTTGACTAATAACTCTATCTCTCCACAAGATCAAAGCACAATGCTGGGGAGACCAATAATTTATAGTTTTGAGTAGACAATCCTTTTTGCAAGCAAAAACGATCCCTCTAGTCCTGTGGAAGGATCTAGCAACTACAGAAGACAATTACATGCAATATTTCCTAATTAATAGCCTTGTTGTCGACATTGATTCTTTGGCTTCCAAGTTCATGATCTCCTCTTCACTAGTGTAGATGAGTGCCTGCAAGGAAGATCGAGTGAATACAACAAAACTATACAAAGCATAACATTTTCTAATACAAATTATGTAACATATCAAGGAGGATTACAATAAATGGACAATAATTGACACATTTATGGAAAGAAAACATATATTGTATTATTAATAGGTGAAAAAGGGAGCATTGCAACCAATGAAGCCTTGATGTTGGAAGCCTCCTTCAAGTGAGATTCCAAGTCCAAGCCTTAGCTTTCAAACACCTTTTCTCCTTTGCAAATGGGAAGCATTTGGGCACAATTTAGCACTAGGACGGCAAGCCCACCATTAGTGGGCGGTGGGCAATTCATTTATTAGAAGGAGAGGGAGTTGAGGATCCATGAAAAGAGGGAGGAGTTCCACATCCCAAGGGAGAGATCCATGAAAGTAGGATCTAGGACCAGGAATGGGAGGTCTTGTTCCAATATTCATTCAACTGAAATCACATCATTATTCCCAAGCCTTCTTGTAAGAGAATCTTCTCCTCCATTTTGGGAAAAACTACCTGAAAAGGACTAGCGTGAATTTGCCTGATAAAATTAGGGCTGACAGTGCTAGACATGTGCAATGCCAAAGGTTACCAGCACAAAATTGCCTGATAAAAGTAGCATTGGGCTTGCAAAACAAGGTTTTTTACAAGCTCTTCAGAATGCTTTCAAGGAAAGTTTCTTCCTTTTCTTCAAGGATGTTCCAAACATGTTTCATGGTGAATACATTATTTGCAACAACTTTCATCACTTTCTGACACTTGCAACATTGACGACACAAAGTGCGACACTTCAAGATACGAGACTGAGAGTGCAACAAAATATTATATAATAGATGCCCCCTAAAGCATGAAGTCAAAACAAGAGGTGATGGATGAAATGCTTTAAAAGCAAAGGGAAGTACTTAGAGGACCACTATCAGGAGACCTGTAAATCACACATAATATAATATATCTGACATCTCTTATGTAAGTATGCTTAAATTGTAAGCATCTAACAATACATGGATCCGTGACATGGATGCAACCATCCATATAGAAAGGATCATGTTTACAATAATGAATACTTAATAACTCCAGGCAGCCTCGATTCATCAAACGAAATCCAGGGTCTTCATCTTTGTCTCGATCCAACGAAAGTATGAATATCACCATGCGAATAAATGTGTCGAAGTCGAACATGGTAGAAACCACCTGATTATTGGTCAATGATGTAAACCATTAACAGGCACGAGAGAAACCACCAATGATGACAATGGTTCTCAAGGTATAACAACACAATCCATGAGTGTGAACAATGAATCTGAAGTTGAACACTCGCAGAATCATTCGATCGAAGGCCAGTGATGTGAACCAATCGTCAAATGCGAAGAACCTACCATTGAGGCAAGCATGCTCCAAGGTACTTAAAAGGAGTTCCTAGATCATCTTCTTGGATAATGAGTTGGAGTCAACAAGAAGTGATTTGTCAAAGGAGGGCCATAATGTTTCCCACATCATCGACACGAAACATAGGATTTTGCAGAGTTGGTAAGAGTGATTCAGGATTGTTGCAACAAAAGTCAAACATGGTATAATGTTGGACATCGTATAAACCAATGCTCCCCGTGTGTTTCAGGACATGGACTAATTGCCTCTCATGGATCCTTATCTCTGGCAATGTGATCATTTACTAACACCTATGGGTTTTGGTCTAAAGGAATCAAGATTCCAAACAAGTGGTATCAGAGTGTAGGTCATGAGTTTGATACACACCGACTCAGGTTGGGGGGAGATTGTAGGACATTGGATAAACCAACGCTCCTCGTCTGTCTTGCGACATGGACTAGCCACCTCTCATGGATCCTTGTCTCTGGCGATGCGATCGTTGACTAACGCCTGCATGTTTTGGTCTAACGACAATCGTGATTCCCAACATATAAGTGGTTTGAATTTGTAGGTGGGACTTCTCTTGAACATATTAGTGACACGACTTCAGAATTTGGCAACATTTGACTCAAAATAGGATAGAAGTCATTGTGAAAATATATAATCAAATGAGAGGCAAATGGAATTCCCAAACAAAATGAGGATGTCCCAAACCCAACATAAGATGCAGATAAGTGTCGTGTTCAAGAGCGACATACTACCTTTCATTAAAAATACATGATATATGTTTCTTTCCATTTTCCCCACTGTTTCTAGCAAGTACCTCTTTATTTTTAATCTCAAGCTTGAAGAGGATACCATATGCTTATCGTATAAGTTCGTCCTTCAGATGAATCCATCGTAGTCTTTTTAACAAGCCCTAGGAAGGAGTATTTTTTCACAACTTAAATCAACAAGCTATTTTGAAATTTCGCAAAGAGACAACACAAAGGTAGGTTGCTCACACAGGTAGAATTTATGACTGGTCCGACTCCTAAGAAGACTGACAAAACCAGAGATATCTAAGGTTCCGCAACTTCTAAATTCAAAGCCACTACAGGACCAATGCAAAAATCAAACCCTAAGGCTAAAACTTCAATGAATTTCACTAAAACTTTTGATACTAATGGGACAAGTTCAGGTGAAGATTTTTGACAGACAACCAGTGGATCTGGGCAGTAAAGACTAATGAAAACAAAATCTAAAGGGAAAAAATGGATAAAATTGAAATTTTCTCAATTTTAACAGGGTACGCAGGCAGCCTGTTTAACCAGGTGCGTCCACGCTCTGTGTGAAAAGATATAGTGCGTACAGGTACGCATTGTGTCTAATTCAGAGGGTGCGTGCTATTGAAAAATTAAGAAAAACTAAATTCTAACTTGACTCTAAGCTAACCCACCCAAAAACACAGTCAAACAATCAAAAAACAAAAAAGAAATGACTCTTTTCAGATCAAAGTATTACTCAAAGGAAAAATCAATCACATCAATGGATTCCCCAGTGCAGTCGCCAATTTGTCATGCAGAAAGAGTTATTTTTGCGGACAAAACTAACCTCCCTAAGAGCCTAAGACTCTCTAGTGACAAACAAGACAATTAAGAGCAATCCTTCTCTAAACATGCATTATCATACGAGAAACCAAGTGTGTTTTTGATCCTACCTCAAATCCAACGTTGTTGTAGTAGTCTAGCCTCGTTGATCCAGATGAG
>APFE030414696.1:121408-139112 GCA_000404065.3 Pinus taeda
TTACTGTTTGATGGTGCTTAAAAGTCCAACCCAAGCAACGCGAGAGCAGGAGGTGTACTTTTTGACTTAGGAGGGAAAAATCCTATTACTTTTGAATGGGGATTAGGAGAACTATCCAACAACAAGGTAGAAGCATATGGCTTCCTATTAGGAACGAAAATCTTAAGGCAATGCAGTATGAAGAATCTGGTCATAATGGGGGACTCTTCAATAATAATCTAATCGATATTGGAAATAAGAAGCCCCAAGAACAAGGCCTCAAGACAAATAACAAAAGGGGTGGGAAAAAACTTGTTATTTCTTGGTGAATTCACCTTCAAGCATATTCTTAGAGAAAATAATCGTACCACCGCCATGCAAGTGAATTTGGCTGTTAACAGTTCTATGGGAGAATCTAAAATTGATAATGTGATTGCTCAGAAATCGATTCCATAGGAACTCTCACCACAATATGCAGAGGATAGCAATCAAAGAGGGAACATCAAGGTGGGCAACAATCACTTCAACTCAAATGAATAGATATCAGAAGATCAGGAATCCAAGGAAATCCCCAAGAACAGACATGACAGCTAGTCTTCGGCTAACAATCGATCAACATCTACTCAAGCTTCCAGTGTAATGCATATGTTCTCTTCCTTGAGGAGGCAAGTTGCGCAACTATATATTCTCCCCCTCCGTTCGTCTTATTTTATCTATGCCATCTTCACCCTCCCTCTCCTTCCCCTCAGTCTCAGTAGTAGTCATCTCTTTTCAAGTAGTCGTAGTTGCGCCCCTTTGGGGACTGAGCTTATTTGCTTTGATTCCACCTTGCCTTATTACTTTGCGCAACTCTGGTGGTTATTTCCTAGTTCCATTTGCCTTTGCGCTACTCTAGTGGCACCCACCTTCACGCAGCTCTGGTGCCCCTGCCACCACGCATCTCATGTTGCCCCTGCCTCCGCACAGCTCTTGTTGCTCCCTCCATTGCATAGCTCTTATGGCCCTCGCCTCCTAGTTTCTTCTAATTTCGTGCAGCTCTTGCCGCTTTTGCTTTCGGTGCCCAGTCTCCCTTCCAATAGCTGCGGGTCTTCGCGGGATTGTCTAGTGCTTGCTTTTGTATCTTCTCTCTGTTTCCTATTTCCCCATCCCTAAGCTATTGGATTGATCACCCTCTCCCTCCAGGAAATATGGACTGGAATCCCCTTGCAAATGTACCAAAGTGTGAAAATTGTGCAGTTTGTCGAGCAAACAAATTCACGATTGAGCAGGTCAGAGAAATGGTCAAAGACTACAAAAATGAAGCAAAGTATGAGAATTCCTTTCTAAAGAGACAAATAGAAGAACATAGGAAAGAAATGTCTGGGCTAAAACACAAATGCAGGCATTTGGAGAAAACAATCAATTATCTGAAGAGCTTACTTATTACTCAGATCGGAGAATGCTCCAATGTTCAGAGCAGCAAGAATTGGCCTCAGCCCCATCAGGAACCCTTAATCAACAAAAAGTAATTTTAAATGCCTCAATGATCTTAGTACTGTTAAGTCTTTCTGCTAATAGCTCTTTATGTTATGTAGGTGTAAATTGTTGTTGAATCAGTATGTAAGTATTTATAAGGATAGTGCAATTAGTAATATCATAAACAAAAGGGGAGGAGCTTGGAAGACAAGGATTATTGGTCCTTTGTTTCTCTTCCAATATGCCCTCACCCATTTTGGCTTGATGCAATGGGAGCATGTCTCCCTCCTTTTCTTTTTTGGAATATAAATGCAGTAACCGACTTTGTTAAAAAAAATGTTCACCTACATGATTTTTTTCTTTTTTCTTTTTAAAATGAATGAAGATGCACTTATCAGCTTTCAACGGCAAGCAATGTAATATATGATCAATGACAATCTCAAAAACAACTTTCTAGTGCAATGTAATCTAATGTAATTCCAGAAGTAATGATATATTTTGAGATGAAGGATTAACAAATGCAAATGCAATTTCTTTTCTGGTTTCAAATGGACTAAAAATGATTATTAGACAACAAATCAGTAACACATGCAAGCAACAAAACAACAAATTCGATTACCCAAGGAACTAAAGATTCAACCAAAGTTCGTTTTCACTACTTAAACATGGAACCAACTTTTGCAAACCATTGAGAAATTAACAACAAAAAGTCTATGAAAATAGAGCAAGAGAACAACTTTAGAGATCAAGACATTCCAGATCTTTTGTAAAAAAATCTTTAAGAAAATTCTCATTTTTTGGACCAGCGAGAATGTAATAGTCAAATCCGTGCTGATAGGGTCTTCAACGCAACTATAATGAGTAAAATCCACGTTGGCAGCACTCTGTTTCTCAAGAAAAGGGTGCTAGTTGAGAAAAACTTAGGCGAAAGCAAATAAAGTTGAACAGAGACCTAGATTTGACACTCTAAACCACGCACCACTTAGGATGTGGATCCACAAGCAATCAAAGTTATGGATCACTAAGAGGTTGGCCAAACTTATCAAACGAGACCAAGAAAAAAGTAGGTTTGAAGGGTTATGTACTCCCAGCAGAGTCGCCATTTGGTAGTGCTGGCAATCCTTTTTGTGGACATAAACAATCCCTCTAGTTTATGGGAGGATCTAGCAACTACAAAAGACAATTACTTGCAATCTTTCCTAATTCATACTAGAAAATGCGAAGGAGGATAGATCTCCTAACTCTCTTTGATGCTAATACCCTTGCTTTCGACCTTGACTCTTTGTCTTCCAAGCTCATGATCTCCTCTTCACTGGTGTAGATGAGTGCCTACAAGAAAGATCAAGTGGAGACAACAAAACTATACAAAGCATAACATTTTCTAATATAAATTATGTAACAAATCAAGGAGCATTGCAATAAATGGACAATAATTGACACATTTATGGAAAGAAAACATATATTGTATTATTAATAGATGAAAAAGGGAGCATTACAACCAATGAAGCCTTGATGTTGGAAGCCTCCTTCAAGTGAGATTCCAAGTCCAAGCCTTAGCTTTCAAACACCTTTTCTTATTTGCAAATAGGCAACATTTGGGCACAATTCAACACTAGGATGGCAATCAACTAACCAACATCCAACCATTAATGGAGGGTGGGAAATTCATTTATATGGAAGGAGAGAGAGTTGAGGATCCATGAAAAGAGGGAGGAGTTCCACATCTCGAGGGAGATATCCATGAAAGTAGTATTTAGGACCAATAATGGGAGGTCTCGTTCTAATTTTCATTCACCTAAAACCACATCATCATTCTCTAGCCTTCTAGTAAGAGAAGCTTGTCCTCCATTTTGGGGAAAACTGCCTTAAAAAGACCACCACGGATTTTCCTGATAAAAGTAGCGCTGACAGTGCTATACATGTGCAATGCCAAAGGTTACTAGTGCGAATTTGCCTTATAAAAGTAGTGCTAACGATGCTAGACATGTGCAATGCCAAAGGTTACTAGCGCGGATTTTCTTGATAAAAGTAGTGTTGGCGTTGCAAAACAAGGTTTTTGACAAGCTCTTTAGAATGCTTTCTAGGCCAGTTTTCTTCCTTTTCTCTAGGGATGTTCCAAACATGTTTCATGGTGAATACATTGTTTGCAACAACTTTCATCACTTTGTGACACTTGCAATATTGACAACACAAAGTGCGACACTTTAGGATATGAGACTGGGAGTGCGACAAAATATTGTATAACATGTAGACACCATCAACATTGTATCTTAAGGCACATACTCCATCTATATGTTCACATGGAATGTCCTTCTAGGACAATTCCTGTCTTGGATTAACACATCCTCTAGGAATTTCCTCTTCGACTACTCTTACCTATTGGATGCCCTACCTCATCCTCAAAGGGTATTGAAAATCAGATGCTTACCCAAGCCTCCATTCTTTCTTCACAAAGTGAAGACAAGAATGATGTGTATATCTCTCCCTCTCAACTAAGGAGGAGATATCAACCAATCCAATCTTGTTTCTCAAATATGCAAGCTTCTTATTAGGAAGAAACTTTGTCAAAATATCAACTACTTGCTCATTGGTTGAGATATATTGTAGCTATAATACTCCATCTTGCACCAACTTTAATATGTAATGATACTCGTTGTTTATGTGCTTCGTCTTTCCATGTAATACGGGCTCTTCAGACAACCTTATGCAATTGGTGTTATCACAATGTATCACAGTAGGGTCCATTGGTCCTTCAAACAAGTCGAATAACAACTTCCATAACCAAAAAACTTCTCTACTAACTTCACATGCTGCAATCTAATCAAAGAAATTGACTGTTGCTTCCTACTCATCCATGAGATCATACAGGATCCCGATCTAAAACATCCCCCAATAGTGCTTCTTCCATCTACCTCACTACCTCCCCATTCAGAATTTGTATATCCACTCAGTTGGACATCATTCTTATCATACCTTAGGCAATAACGTATTTTTCCCTACAAATATCTCAATATATGCTTGGCTGTTATCAAATGGTCATGTCTAGGCTCTATTTGAAATTACATGAGAATATTCATTGCAAAGCAAATGCCTTGTCGTGTGTTTACAAGATACATTAGAGATCTAACCAATTATCTATAACTTGTAGGATCCACAAGGCTTGAATCATAACTTCTTAACCTCTTCAAGTTTGTGATCATGGGGGTTGTCATAGGTTAGTAGTCCACCATGCCAAACCTTTGCAACATCTTAATCACGTACTTTCCTTGACCTAGATATGTTTCTCTAGGTTTTTTCCAAACTTCCCCCCCAAGTAATAGTGCATCAGCCCTAGATCCTTCATATCGAATTTTGCTTCCAATTGCCTTTTGCATTCTTGAATACGACCTTCCACACCTTTAATGAGAAGATCATCCACATATAGAAGAATGATTACAGGTTCATCCTTCACTACCTTGATATAAAGATTCAGATCAACAAAACTTTTTCAAAAGCCCAATCTTTGTAGATATGTGTCCATCCTTGCATACCAAGCCCTTGGAGCTTGCTTAAGTCCATAAAGCTACCTTCTTTAACTTGCATGCATGAGTTTCTTTATCATGTACTTCAAATCCCAAGGATTGTTCAATATACACTTCTTCTTCAATGGTACCATTTAGGAATTTTGTTTTGACATCCATTTGAAGGATGTTCCATCCCATAGAAGTTGCCAAAGAGACCAACGATCTTATAGTTGTGTATCTAGTTGTAGGTGCAAATGTCTCTTCATACTTAATGTCTTCTTGTTGACAGAAAGCCCTAACCACAAATCTTGCTTTATATTTGTCAATACTTCCATTTACTGCATGTTTAATCTTGTAGAGCCATTGTGAATTCACCATAGATTTGCCTTTCGACCTAGGAACGATTTCCCAAACTCCATTTTTCATTATAGATTGATATTCTTCATTCATAGCATCTTTCCATTCTTGATGATTGACAACTTATTCAAAGATGGATGGTTCTGCTTCAATCAACTTTTTCATATAGGTTGCGTACCCTAAATACCTTTTAGGCTTATTTCTTTGTTTGAATGTACCCTTAGCTGCAACATGTCCTTCTGCGTCTTGAAGAGTAGCCTTTAACCAATTAGATATCTTCCTATTTTCAGGAATGATGACTTGTTGCACAGGTTCACTGAGACTTTCTTCTTCATGATTGGAATTTTTTTCTTCCCTTGGACATTCTTCAAATATAGGTATTTCTTCATCATGAGAATCAATTAATAGATTTTTGACTTCTTATATGCAAGGCTTTCATAAAAAATCACATCTTGGCTTACTTCAATTCAGTGCCCTTCTTTTATGTGGATCCTATATGCCTTTGAAGAGTTACTATAGCCAACAAATACGCCCTTTAAACTTGTAGGATCCAATTTCTTTCTCTTATCTTTTGGATTGTGAATGTAAACAAGGCAACTAAATATTCAGAGATGATCTACATATGGTTTCTTTCCACTAAATGCTTCCTCAAGAGTCATTTTGTCAAGTGACATGTGAAGACTTTGATTTTGAACATAGACAACTATTTTGGATGCCTCACCCCATAGGAATTGAGGTAAGTCTTAATCATGTAACATAGCTCTAACAATTTCTTCAATTGTATGATTATTCCTTTATGCTACTCCATTTTGTTCCGTAATATAGGGAACAATCAACTCCCTCTTAATCCCAACCTCCTTACAAAAAGATATGAGTTTCTTTGACGTGTATTCTCCTCCATTATCATATCTTAGTACCTTTATCCTTATTTTTGTAAGATTCTCTACTTTTGCTTTGAATTCTTGAAAATTTTCAAATACTTCATCATTGGACTTAAGTAAATAAATCCAAGTCTTCCTTGAGTGGTCATCAATGAAAGTTACATAGTATAGACAACCTCCAAGTGACTTTGTAGACATAGGACCATAAACATCAAAGTGAATGAGATCCAAGATTTCTTTGGATCTTGAAGCACTATTTCCAAATGGTTTCTTTACATTTTTACCTAATGCACATCCCTTGCAAACTCCTCCATGATCTTCCTTTAGTTATGGGATGCCGTTTGCCATTGTATTTAGAATTGGTACAATTTTGTAGTGAAGGTGTCCCAATATTCTATGCCAAAGCTCACATGGGTTGATTTCAATGTTAACTAAGGCTTAAGAGAGAGGTGTAAGTAGCTTGTAGATCCTTCCCTTATGAATCCCAATAACTTTTGCATTGTTGATGCTAGAGCCTTTATCCCATACCATAACCTTTCCATCTATAAATGCAACTATATCTCCTTTATCTTTTAAACATGAAATGGAAAATATTTTTTTCTTCAAACCGGCAACAAATAAAATGTTGTTGAAATGTATGTTTGCTCCATCTTCTAGCTCCAACGAAGTTGATCCAATTACTCTTGCTACGTAACTCTTTTTGTATCCAATTTGAATTAAATAAGAACTCTTCCCTCTCGATAGGGTCTTTAGTTGTCTATGCTCACCTCTCACATGTCTAGATGGTTCAATGTCAATTACCCATATATTTTAATCTTCAACATACCTGTAAGTTTTGAGAATAGTCCTTCGTCCTTTGAGGAGGATGTCTTGATCATATAGTCCTTGATAGATGATAAGAGACCCTTGAATGCTCTGAAGCCTTGTTTGAGGTGGCTTGCTATCATAGAGAACTACTTCAATGAGAAATTTAAGGACTTCTTCAAGGATGTAGTGATCTTCATCATCCCCTTAGTCCACCTTAGCTCTAATACTTTTAGTTTCCATGATTGTCTTTAGCTACTAGTATATGTCCACCATTTGCATATATCTCCATTTCTTGTTCGAGTGTTGCCTCTTTTGAGGATCCAACTACATACTTCTTCCTATACCTCTATATCCAAGGTAAACCTTCGTTCTATTCTAGCCTTCTCTCATGCTTAGTGAATTTCTCATCGAACTTCTAAGGTATTGGAAACATACATTGATGTCAAATTTTTTGCTACTTTTTGGATGCCTAGAGTTGAGGGAGGCTGAGATCGCCTATGACCTCTTTGAGTAGAAGAATGGTTGATATGAGGCATTGGGAAACAAGGTAGAATATAAATTGCTAAGGGAGATAGGAAAACAACAACATGGCCTTGCAGTTCTTAATTATAAGCACAAAAGAAACTAGGGTTCAAGAAGAGTGCAAAGAAGTCAAAGAGAGGAGTAGAGAAGATTCTCCACTAATCTACACAGAAAACCGCCACTCACACAAAAATTCTATGAGCACTCCCACAAAATTTTTCGCCCCAAGCATGTAGAACCAAACTAAAGCCAATCAAGCTTTGGGACCTATGACTGGAGATTTCCACTCTAACTTTGTTCTTTGATATTTTTTTCCAAAGGTGTGAGACTTGCTGCGAAAATGCAATCAATAAATCTCCTTCAAGAACAAAGCAACCCATGCCAAGTGTTGGCCATTGATTGCAACCTCTTTTCAGTCTGGCTTTAAAGCAATGCAAAAAAATCAACTTCGTTACACCCTCCAAACTATTACCTAGCTACTGAAACTAGAAAAACATGTTGCTAAATAGAAAATAATTCCAAATCAGCATGCACTTCCAATCTCACACTTGCCCCTTCTTGTCACTCTCTACAACTAACTCCACTTTCCCTTCCTTAATTGCTATTATGTCATGGATAGTACCAACACTAAGGTTATTGAACACAAGAGTGGTCACCAAATCCCTAAACCCATCACCAAATAATTGTATGAACCATATGCTTACCATATCACCAAGTTTGAGGGGTGTTAACTCCCTAAACGGTACACGTTATCCTATTAATAATATTTGACATTACTATTTGTCACTTATTTTTTCATAATAAAATTTTATATTATTATTATTTATTATTTTTAAATTATAATAATAAAGCCATGGGCTTGAAGTATGCCCTAAAATTGTTTCTACTCTTGTCTTCCCTGGACATAAGGAAACAGGTTAATACCTAAGGCTGACATGACGCAGGAGTGAAAACCTGCCCCCTTATGGACCCCAATAGGTAATTACAAGTACTCTGGTTTTCCTTGTTATAATTACTAGTAGTGTGGGTTTCCTTCAATAACAGAGATGAGTTAATTGAGATTAGCCAATAACACCATGTAATAACTATCCCATTGCTAATTTGACATTTGAGCTATGATAATTTTTCTTATTGTTTAACAAAACAATAATAAAATTTAAAAGGTTACTATAAAAAGTTAAAGTGATCAGCTAACATATTTATGGTTTTTAAAAATATTTGTGGAAAAAATCTGTTAGCAGTTTTAAAACCAACATTTCAGACTAACTGAGTGAGTCCATCATCAAAGCAATGTGATCTGCATTTTAAGAAGAGAGAGCCTGAAAGCATGGAGCAATTAATAATTAATTGAGAGAAACATTTAATATCGACTTTATAAATGATTAATTGTTTTTTTCCCTAAATTATTTTTTTTGAATTTATTAATAATATGGTATATAATATACAAAATTAGTTATAATAAATTTGAAAATATATCATTTCCAATTAAGAAATATAGAGACTCTTATCGTTCATTGTTAAAATATATATTATATATTTAAATTCCTGGTTAAGAAATAGAAAGATTAATTTTTATCCTTCCTTTTATTATATATTTAAATTGAATTAAGCTGATGTTTATTATTCAGACTTTAATTAGTTTTATTTAAATGAGAAAATTAAATAAAGTATTAATTATAATTAAGTTTAATATTAATTAATTTACGATGTTTGTTAATTATTCATTAAATTATGGTCTCTGGCAGAAACCAAGAACCAAATTGACCTGTGATTTTGGAAAAAGGGACCATTTGTGCAAAAATCTCTTAAGTGATTAAAAATATTTAAATTCGTGTGAAAGGCTTTTTTATCCGAATTGCTGTCCTAAAGGGATCGAACCCCTGCAGTCGTCTAGTATTTTGCCTTTTCACCTTTTTTGAGTACATCATTGACCTGGCTTTGTCGTTACTGGCGCCTGGTTTTGTCATTCCACCTGAATAGATCAAAGGAGGGAGGATGGAAAGGAAAAAGCTTAAACTTAGACGGTCCGAGAGGAGTTTGGCGTGTGCCATTCAGGCGCTGGTTGGAACGGAACTATTACTGGAACTGCGCAACGACACCTGCATTCGAGGCTTGCTCGATGACTGCGACGACGCAATCAAGTTAGTTATCTCGTTGTATTGATTCCACCCTCAACCACGTCACGCCTTCCTCTTCTCACCTTTGTTCTTCTGTTTTTCCTTTGCAGCGTGATAATCAAGGATTCCCTCATAGAGGACGTCCAGGTAGGTATTTGTGTTTTCTTCACTTCGTTTTAATATGAATGCGTATTTATCATTAAAAATTCCAAAATTAATATTTTAATTTTGGGCGCTTTTGCACTTAAACTTTCATTCACTTTACAGGGTGTACAGAAGAAGCTTCGATTGATATTTGTAAGGGGGAGTCATATCCGTTTCATTCACATCCCACAATCCATAAATATGTCTCAAGCTGTTGAAGATCGGGTAAGACAAAGTTCGATTTTTCTCTCCCATGAAGAACTCGTATTATAATGTATTGAGATAATCGTTCCAGTTTGACCGAAGCTGTTGGAGAATGAAACGAATTTTACTCCGAAAACATAGAACCTACATGACCTGCACCGGGTACATATGGAAATTTGAGTGGTACCCAGTTATATATCCTGTATCCTAGCAATCAAAATCCAATGAAGAACGTAGATGCAAAACGAAAAAAAAGGATGAACTGCTCTTTAAGACTTATATTTTCTCTTCTCAGCCTCCCAAATTCTGCTTCAACATCAATGGTGTAACCTTCTTCTAAATCTGATTGTCTCTTTTGATTGCCTTCGTTTTCTTTACAAGATTCTGTATTCATAATACATGGTTATGAAGGAGACTGCTTTCGGGGGTTTGGAGTCATGATTTCTTGACTGTGCCATCTGTGTTTCTGAGGTCTATCTTTCAACTGTTAGGCTGTGTCTGAAGGAATCTGCTCTGATACCAATTGTTGGATATACTTGGCGTGGGGATTGAAACCGGATTCACATCACATAAACAATCATCCACAATATATGAACACAAAAATGAAGTGCAAGTCAAATCTTGAAAAAGAAACACTTGAAAACAATCTTCAATTTATTACAATCATTTGTGAGGGCACCAATCCTCTGTAAGCACCAACTTACAGCGATTGCAAGCTTCAAACTATCAAGAAGATGAGGACACCAATCCTCATTAATCACCAACTTACAACTTTCGTAGGCACCGACTTAAAGGAGATTTCAGTCCCCTAGCTGAGCTTCAACTTAACAACTTCACAGGCATCAACCTACACAAGACTCCAATCTCCTTAGCTGAGTATGAACTCAAGAATTTGTAGGCACCAACCTACTTCTTCAATTTGTTCCTGGACTTGTCAATAACAACTCCTGGTTCACTACAAATTCACTTTCTTCAATGGGTTATCATCCATCTAAGTTACTCTTAGATTTGCTCCTTCAGATCTGATCACAACCACTTGTTCTGTAACCTGTTCTTTTTCCTTGTTCTAGTTCTTGAGGCAGACCATTTAAGCTTCACTCCACATCTAAAGTCACTGTATTTGTTGACTTTGTAACACTTTCCCAAGATCAGAACATTTGAGGCTTCTCTCAAACACTACTTCTTATCCTCTTACTAATCCACACTGTTGTCTGCGACTTAGGAACATGCCTCATTTCTGAATTCAAGGGCTTGGCCTTGTTTACCACTGGGATACTACAGATAACACAAAAATTGTCCTTGTTTGCTCCTTTCAGTATGCCCTAAACACCTTCATAAACTGCTCTTTTTTGCTTCTTTCAGTGTGCCCTACATACCTTCATAAACTACTATCTCCTGCTCCTTAAAAACTTTCTAACCAAAGTGAATTCTACACTGTTTTCCTTTAGAGATGCCACTTTTTTGAGCACTTGGGGTTACCAGCGAGTCCTTTAAAGACTGGGCCCACTCCAAAAGAAAGTAAACACAAAGCTTTTGCAATCAAGATAGCTCTGTTTGTTGGTAACCTTCAAACACAAGAAACTTACAGAGATAACTCAGGAATCATTGTCACATTCCTTATCTATTTTTTGTTCAAAGAATAACATAGAAATTATTGTCACGACTCACAATACTTCTCTGCTTGTTGTTCAAAGAATAACCCAGAAATTAGGCTCGGCTTGCTTCACAGAAGGCAACAGTTTAGTCTGCCCACCTGGCAATTTTCTACCAAACACTTGGCAGTATTCCTTAGCTCTTTGTTGCTCAATTCGGCCCTGTCACCCTTAGGATCGACTTTGTCTCCTTTAGTGTAGCCTTGTTCTCCTTTAATGCGGCCTACAAAACAACCTGCAACTCATCCTAGAATAGTCATGAAACTTGGCCTAGAACAGACCTGAAACACAACCCAGAACAACCTGAAATTCAACCTAGAACAACCTGAAATTGGTTTCCTTCACAAACCCTGAACTCCTATTAGATACCCCTTTGGAATAGCTCAAGTTTTTCCACTAAATTTTCTGAGTTTATTTGAGTTTGTCACTGGGTCATTTCGTCAAACAGTTTGCATGCATGTAGCTGTAGGTGCTCTCTTTTTGTATTTTATTTAAATAAGTATGCACAGTACAAATTAAACACCATAAAAATACGTCCAAATCAGCAACAAGTAATTGGCATTAATTTCAAAGAAGGCACATACCACTGATAAAGTGAGCCACAGCAATATTAGAAGGAATATAACAAGAAATATCAGCAAACTTGCATAAAAAGTTGGGTTGTAAGATGACCACACAGTGAATAGACTTGGAAATTCGACCCACAGAGGAAAGGCTGGATTGATAATTGAGAATCTCCTTAGTCTTCCCAACACGTCTTCAGCAAGGGATACATGTTATCTCCAGCAGCTTGAATAGACACCAAGAATAGGGACTCACCCCTCATTAAAGTAAGCAATTCAGCTTCTAAAAATGACCGTGATTTGGTCCTCAAGAGTGTGGCAAACATGGCCCTCTTTCAATGCTGCTATTGGCTCTGATAATGAATGATGCCCTCGAACTATACTCCAAGTACCCTAGGCCTGTGTAAAAGGGTCACGGTCTTCACACTAGAATAATATTTATGCCCAAACTTGAGTGGTACTTGACCACCAAACACAGAAAGTAAACTCGGCCCAAATGCTCCTGCAAAACAATAGTAACTCAACCCTCCAAATGTAGCATAGAAACTCGGTCTGTGAGGATAACGTTCAACTCCCAACAACCGATGTTTCCCACCTAATAAACACTGAAGAATATGCCCATAAATGTAAGGGATCTTGGCCAACAATGAAAAGAAATAGGAATACCACAAAATGGATTATAAAATCAAATGGAATACCGCAAGATGGATTATAAAACTTACTCCATTTTTGCCACTGCCTTCTTCATGTCAACAATGAAACGCAATGTTGGAATTTTAGTGATCTGTTCAATACCAACTAGGTGTATATTTTCAATATCAAAACCAACAACCAAAATGAGGGTTTCCAAAAACGCTAGTTTCTTTCTCAAGAGCTCTCCAAATTTCTATTTTTCAAGTGAACAAATGCAAAGATGAGAAGAGACTCCTCATATCCCTTTTTTATAACTCACTTGACCCTTTTGTCACATTTTTATCTTTCATTTTGATAAAGTCAATTTAGTGGGTTTTCTCACTGTATAACATAAAAGTGACTTTTCATTAGCCTAGGATCCATGCCCCCCTTTTTCTCCACGCCCCCCTTTTTTCCACTTTAGCTTTTATATAGTTTCTCCTACGCTGATTGTGTACCCTTGATTAATTTTCCCATCATAGCCTACGAAACTCAACTATGTTGGAAAAATCTTCCCCTTATGTCTCCTAAATGGATGGCAACATTACAACTTGGCTTCCTTAACAAACAAAAATTGGCCCTCATACCTGAACCTAAAACCTTCCCACGCTGTGCTAAAAAGCCCTTCAAAAGTGTGCCAAAACCCTTCCACAGAAAGCTCTGCTTCAACTTTGCTTCCTTCAGCTCATCCTCAGCTCGGGTTGTCACTCTTTTCTCAGCCCCTTCACTGCCTAAAACAAACCTAAGTCATCTTGCATCAAACGAGCCACACATGTGGCATATTAATAGTGTTATGATGTCATCCTTTTGGGGTCCAATTTTTGTTAGTGCTCACTTGAGCTCTATGTTAAAATTTGTCAGCTCAAAGATGAATTTCTCCTAGACGAAATCATATCTTTCAGTTTTGTTTGAACCACCTATAATAAAATTTCATTTCTAACAATTGTAATATGACTTTTCAAAAATAGTAAGTCACATCTCAATTTGGAAATGACTTTCCAAAAATAGAAAGTCATGTCTAAATGATCAAGGATGATCTTGACATATGGAATCTACTCTAAAATCAAATCAATCATGATTGTACAAGTCAAGAATTAATATATTTATCCTTACTAGTATTATTATCATTATTATGATACTATTATTTATAAAATGGTCTAAAGTCATTTACTTTTAATGGATTGATAAAAAAAATGAATTCTCTCATGGATTATGTAAATTAAATTGAGAATCTCTTACTTGGAAAATCAAACCTCTTTCTTGGAATAAAATAGTAACTCCACACTTAAGAGAATGTAACTCTCTCTCACTAATTCAATGTATGACAAAAGTGTTACTCCTCCTGATTAAATGCATTTGTAACTCCCTCATTTAATTTGATTTGTAACTCTCACTAAATATTCTCTCATGTCTAAGTGTAACTCTCTCTCTCTCTCCCTGTTTTGAATTGTACTCCTCAAGTGTACCTCTTTCTCTATTCTTGGGATGAGTTACACTTCTCCTCAAGTAAGTCCTCCTTCATGGAATTTGATTTTCCTATTATTTGCTCGAGGCATGAATTCGTTTTGTAATTCTTCTCCCTTTTCATCTATTTAAACAAGAGCAAGTGAGAGTTGAGAGTAGCATGTTCATTGTGAATAAGGAGAGCTAGTGTTGAGTGTGTGCAAGAGAAGTGTGAAAGCAAGTGAAGAGTAAGAGCAAGGGAAGAGCTAAAGCAAGTGTGAATGACAAGATCTGATCAAGAGAAGGAGATCTTCAAGCAAAGTGCAAGAGCACTTCAGCTGCAAGTTGATTAGACATTGGTGACTTTATTCATTCTCATTCTTTCTCTCTTTGTATTCTACTGAACAATTGAAGAAATCCAATAGAAGAAGAATCGTGTAGGTTTCCCCTTGTGGGTTTTTCCCTGGTCGTTGGACGTCACTCTCCGTGTCTTATATTTGTGCTTGGCTGTCTTCATATGATCCTTAAGTTTATGTTCTATCTACAATTGTTGATTTGAAATTTTTTGAAGAAGAAATCTTCATTCTAAGTAATTGCAACCAATGTTGCGAAAATCGCAATCAAGGTTAAATCGGCGAGGGGAAAAAATCGTAAAATACAAAAATAGTTTTTTTTTTTTCAAAATTTTCAATATCTAAAGCATCTACAACATAAAATAAATACATTGACACATAAATATGATAAAAGAACTAATATATAAGATGTGTAATGAACCAACTATCAAGTTTTTGCATTTTTGACCAAAATGAACCCTTTCCACTCTATGCAACAAAAATGGAAAAAAAACACCATCAAATCCACTCAAAAACCACTGATAATCAATGGGTTATAAAAACCCAAGCAAAACCAAAAACAAAATGGCCAAATTTGGTGCCCATACCTGGAAACGATGGTTTGCCGAAGAAATTTGGTCCAAACACCAAGTTCTTTTGCTTGGGATGCTAAAATCTCTTGTTTTTCTCCTCCTCTGCCCTTGTAGACGCCTTCCTCTCCTCCTCAACTCTCAAACAAGTCCGTTGTCTGCTAAAAATGAGAAATAAAACTCATCAATTTGCTTATAAAACCCACTGTCCCAGAGGGTTGCGATTTTTTTGTTCGAATCGCGATTTTTTCAGCGATTTTTCATAAAAAAAAACTTTGTGAAATCGGGCGATAATATCGGCTGAGTCAAAAAATCGCGATTAAATCACGATTTTCGCAACATTGATTGCAACAACAAAGAAAATTCAGTTTTTTGCAAAGTACATTCAAATTTCTGCAAAGTGCATTCAGTTCCATTCAATTTTTTGCAAAGTACATTCAGTTTTTTGAATAGAACTTTCAAGTTTTTGAAATTTTTAAAAAAATTTCTGCATAGAACTTTCAGTTTTTAACACTCCGGTAGGGAATTGAATATATAAAATTATTTTCTCCTCAACCGTGAGGAGTTAGGAGGCATGCCATATACCGTTGGAAAGGTCTCAAAATAAATTTTCCAACCATACATATTCTTCTCCCATTTGAGCTAGGTAATTGGAGTAAAAATGCATTCAAAGATAGGGTATCTAAATGGGGCATCAAAAATCCAAAAACAATATTACCAAAAGGCTTGAAATATGCTATTTGACTATGTAACTTTCTCTTTCATTTGGACAACTTTTAACATCAATAACAACTATTTTCAACAACAACTTCTTGGTTGTACCTTGAAAATCCATCAAGCATGGACATAATTTTTGACCCAGTGATTCATTGTTACAAGTTTTTCATATTCGAAAAGGGATAATTCTCTTTAAGACATGCCCAATTAAGATCCCTAGAATCAACACACATTCTA
Organism: Pinus taeda; assembly: GCA_000404065.3. Lineage (NCBI taxonomy): Eukaryota > Viridiplantae > Streptophyta > Pinopsida > Pinales > Pinaceae > Pinus > Pinus taeda. Next base: position 137,584 of record APFE030414696.1, read on the forward strand.
ATATTGTCGGTCTTCTTCCGAGTCACCACAGGATTAGATATCCATGAAGAATGCCTTATGGGGGCAATGATTTTGGCATCCAACATCTTTTGAAGTTCTTCTTTAACCAATAGGGCCAATTTAGGGTTTATATTTCTCAAATTTTGTCTTATAGGTTTAGCCCTTTCTTAAAGGGGAATAGTATGTTGAATGACTTCTTTACCATAGGCCTTCAAATCTTGATATGACCAAGCAAAAACATCCTTAAATTCCCCAAGGAGCTTTTCTAGCTCAGTGCTTTCGGCCTCTGACGTTCCCTTTCGTACCTTAATCATTTGAGGGGTTGAATTGTGTAAAAATTTTTGTTTTCCCACCCCGGTTTTCAGTTTCTCCTTATTTCTCCCATGTAGTTAAATGTCCTTTCCTATAACCATACATTCAACAAGCTGGAAAAAATAAATTTGCTGAAAACACAAATTCTGGAAAATTTACAGAACGCTGGAAATTGCAGAAATAAAAATCAGCAGTAATAAACAGCCATTAAAACGCATTAAAACACTGATATTTTTGGTCAACGTGACCCTGGAAAAACCCCCTACAACTCTTGGGGAAAACCAGTTTGAGAGCTCTTCTTTATTTCTGGAAAATCCCTTTTTACAGTGAGAAATTTCAGAGAAAATCAGCAAAAATCAGCAAACAAATTTCCAACTTATCTCAATTTCTGAGCCTCACAGCCCACTGGAAATTTCCAAACAGCAACACAATGCTGCACGGCAACTGTACGAACGGTATGGACGGCCGTACAGACGGTACGGATGGCTGTACGGACGATACAAACAGGCTGTACGGACGGTACGAACAGGCTGTACGAACCTCGATTTTTGTGCAGAAAATCAGCTGCCTCGATTTCTGTGCAAAAACAAATCTGCCTTTTACTGTTTGCTCAACAAAAATCTGCCTTTTATTGTTGGTTCTTTCAGCTGTATGCTTGTTCTTTCTGCTGTTCTAATTTGCTGAAGAGCTGCCTGGTATGTGTGCCAAACTGCTGCCTCTTTCTCCTTCCTGTCCAGAAATCTCCCTTGCTCTCTTGCTCTCCTTCTCCCAATCTGCTCATGAAAGAATGAATGATCTTTTCCTCCTTTTCCTCCTTTAATCCAACCCTAAATGACTTTTGGGTGATCCCTAAATCTAATGGCTGAGATAGATTTAGATCTATGGCTGAGATTAAATGCTCATTAAATCTCACTTTCTATTTTTTAATTCACCCCACTTTAATAAAGACCCACTTAGTCATTTATTTCCAAAGTCACTTTTCCTTTCTAATTTTACATTAACTTTAAAAAAGTCACTTTAAAATTAGACTTAGTAACTTTATCACTTAAAGTCACTTTTAAATTAGATTTTAACTTTATAAAAATTATAAAGTCACTTTAGGATAAAAATTAAAATCTTTTGGACACTTTTCCCTAGGCCAAAGATCAAAGCCTAAGGGAACCACCTGTCCTCCGGTACCAAATTTCAACACTCCCTCTTACCGAGGAAGGTGTTCC